>JAQIUT010000732.1:0-15361 GCA_028654355.1 Colletotrichum sp. SAR 10_99
TATAATATAATTAAATTTATATTATATAAATAAATAAATAATATATAATTAAAATAATATTATATAGTTGAAATAATATTATATAATTAAAAGAAATATTATATAATAATATATATTAGTTAATTAATTAACTAATTAGTTAACTAAACTAAACTAGCTTAGTTTTAGTTAATAGGTTGACTAAACTAGCCTAGTCTTAGTTAATATATTGACTAAACTAAATTAGTCTTAGTCATTAGTCTAACTAAATTAGTCTGACTAATTCCCAACCCTAGTAGTAATAGCCTAAATATAAAGGATAATATAAGAATTTCTCTAAGAATTATATAGATAAGCTATAAGAACTAAACTAAGAATGCTTAAAACTATAAAAACTATATTTATTAATTCCTTATTATAAGGAGTACTTAATCCTAGTTTCTAAGAAGTACTCTTAACTTAACGCTTATAAGCTACCTCCTCTTTAGCCTTAGCTTCCTTTAAAACCTTTTCTTACTTATAATAAATAATCTCTTAGGAGTTTTTATATATATTAATAGAAGTATAATTAAATAGATATTTTTTAAGAACTTTATTAAGATATTTTAAATAATAATTCAAAGTATTAAGAGAAAAAGAAAAGTATTAAATATTTATAATATTAAGAGTAAAAGTCTTAATAAGAAGAGTATTTATAAGCTAACTACTTATTAGAAAAGTATAAAAGTTAAAATAAGTAGAGGACTTATTTTAGCTTTAAATAATTACTTTATTTAGCTTATTCTCTTTATCTTCTTAAATATCTTTTTCTTCTTAAGAATACTATTTACTCTTTAAGCTATAGTTTCTTAATAAATAATAAGAAGTACTCTTAGTTAAAGAGAAAAGCTAGCTTTTAAGAGTAATATAGCTATTAAAAATACTTATAAAGAGAAAAAAGGGAATTAAACTAAGAGCGCTTATACTAAGATACTAAATACTTATAGTAAGTCTCTAAGTAGATCTATTTAAAAGAAATAAATAGCTAAGAGCGTTTATAGTAAAATAGGAAAAAGTTAAAACTAGAGGATAAGGTATAAGAAATAGAAATATACTTATACTAGAGGACTTTCTAAAGTAAGTAACTTTATTAAAAGTACTCTTAAATATAATTATAAAAGTCTAATTATTAGAGATATTTTTTATATAAACCTTTTTATAAAGAGTTAAACTTTTATTTCTATTTATAAGTTTTTAGTTATATCTATATTATTTAAGAGTATTCTTTTAAGTATTAATCTAAGTTAAATAATATTACTTATAAGTTAATAAGATTAATAAGTAAAAACTTATAAGTATTCTTATAGTATTAATAGACTTAATAGCTTTTTTATTTATAATATTAGCTTAATAATAAGTAGTATTATATACTCTATAAGTATATAGTTAGAGCTCTTAAGGAATAAGCTTATATAGACTATATCTTATATACTTATAGAAATTATAATAATTAATTTAATATAAATAGAAAAAGATTTTTAGATAATACATATTACTTATAAAACTTTATATATATTAATCTTTAAGAAGATCTCTTTTATTATAGTTATATAAATAATACTTAAGATTAAGTCTCTTAATTAAATATTTTCTTAAGAAAAAGGATATAAATATAAAATTACTTTATAAATAGAAAAGTACTTACTTTAAAAGTTATTTTTATCTTTATCTTTATTTAAGATAAAAATAGCTTATTTATACTTATAATTAAAAGTATTAGTTTACTTTAAAGTATAAGTAAGAGTAAGAGTAAACTTTTAAGTAAGCTTTTATATAGACTTATAAATATACTCCTAAGAAGTTTTAAAAATAGAAGTTTTATAAGAGGTAGGAATATTTTAGTAAATAGGTTAGCTTTATTTATATAAATAATATATAGCTTTAAACTTATAAGTAAGCTAATTATACTCTTAGATAATATTAAGCTTTATAAGATTATATTAAGAAGTAAGATAAGAGTAATAAAAGCTTAAGATATCTTTAAATTTCATATCTTTATTATTAATATTAAATTTATCTTTTACTTATAAAATAGTTAGCTAGTTATTTTAAAAATAGGTTAATAATACTTATAATTATCCTTATCTAGAAAGGATAAGATCTTAATAAAGGAATTATTTTACTTATTAGCTAGTTTATTAATATTATTATCTTAATAAGTCTACTAAGTATTTATAGCTTTATAGTATACTTATAACTACTTTATAGCTATAGAGTAGTTATTATAGCTAGTACTTATTATATTATAAGTATAGTATATTAATAAGAGGATTAAGGATTTAAAGAGAAGAAGACTTATAAGGAAATAAAGAGAAGAAAGACTTATAAAGAGATAAAAAGGAATAAGTTACTATATAAATAAGGAAAAAGATCTTATAAGTAATAAATAGATAATACTTATAGAAATATAAATGTTAGGATATATAAAGAAAGAAAAATTTCTATAAGAAAGCTTATAGAAAATTCTACTCTTATTTATATTAAGAGAGTACTTACTTAACTAGTTTACTTAACGCTATTATAGTTTATATATTTATATAGCATTAATAATATATTATAAGTTAAAAGGTCTTTTTATAACTTTATAAAGAAGTATTTTATAGCTCTTTTAGAAGTGCTCCTTACTATACTATAAGTAACTTTATATTAGTATTATATTTATTTTAGTTTAGATAAGTCTTCTTAAGTATAAAGCTTCTATTAGCTATATATATAGCTAAAAGGGTATATAGCGAGATATCTAGTAATATGCTATATACTTTATAAAGGAGCCTTAGTAAGCGCTTACTAAGGAGTAGGTTATATAAGCTATATAGGCCTAATAAGCTTAGGATATAAGGGGCGCTAAGAGCGTAATATCCTCTTAGAAAAGATATACCTTTATTTAACTCTTTAGTCTCTTCTAATTATTACTTATATAATAAAAGAACTATAAAATTAAAAAATAAAGAGATATTAAATAATATTTAAGAATAAAAGTTATAAAAAACTAAAAAGTTTAAAAGATTTTTTTAGTTTATAATTTATATATTAAAAAAGTTATTTAGAAGTTTAATGCATAAAATAATATTTATTATTTAACTTCTCTCTTCTAAATAAAACTTAAGAAAGATAAAAAATGAATAATTTTATTAATAATAAAGATTTTTTAAAGAATAGTTAAGTTAATACTTTATATAGCTATATTTATAAAAATAGATATTATATTTATTATAATACTCTTATTTTAATCCTATATAAATCTATTTTAAGAATATCTAGCTATAATAAAGTATATTATAAGATATTTATATAAGATTTAATATTTTATAACTTATTTTAGTATTTTAAAAAGTAAACTTATAGATATTTAGAGGACTGATTTAATTAAAAGTTATTAGATAAATAATAGTTTTCATATTAACTATTAAAATAGAACTTTTAAGCTTAATAAAGATAATAAAAAAGATAATAGCTCTCTAAAACCTATTTAAAGATATTAAACTTAAATTTAATAATATATAAAATATTAATTATAATACTTAATAAATAATTAGACTTATTACAAATAAAAAAGAAAGGATAAATAATTATTTAAAATATATTAATATCTATAATATATAGTTAAAATAGAAATATTAAAAAAAGAAGCTTTTAAGTAATTTATATATTAATAAATAAAACACTTACTAATAAACTTATAAAAAACCTCTTATAAATAAAGTTTAAATACTTTTATTTATTTTTAAATTTTATAAGTATAATATATATAATTATAATATACTTATAAGAATTATAAAAAATAAATAGGTTTCTTTTATTTAATATAAAACTTTATAAAAACTATAAAAACTTTAAACTTATTTTATAAAATTAAACTTAAATAAGTTTTAAAACTAAATAGAAATAACTTATATATTAAACTAATACTATTTTATAAAATAACCTATTCTATAAGGATATTAATATCTTTTCAAGCTCTCTTAAGAGTACTTATGATATTAATTAATATATAAATAAAATATATAAGAGAGTTTTTAAAAGGATTAAATCTTATAAAAAGGATAAATCTTATGAAATTAGCTTTAATAAGCACTAAGTTATATATATTAAGCTATTTATAGAAAACTCAAAAGAGCTTTTAAATAGTAATCTTTCTTAATATAATAAAGTTTTTAGTAGAGAGAGGTATATTTCTATAAGTAGAAAGTATAAATAATTACTTAAGAAGGAATAGATTAATAAGATTTTTATAAAGGTTAAGCTTTACTTTTTTAGTAGAACTAATAGTAAACTGAAAAAAAGCTAAAGAATAATACTTTTAAGTTTTAAAAAGAAGTTTTTAAAAAAAAAGAGATATTAGAGGATTTATAATACTCTTAGAGAGGAATAAATAGAAACTTATAATATATTTATATTTATTACTTTTTATAAAAAAGCTAATTTATAAAATTGTTTTCTTTATTTAAACTATTAATAATATAAACTATTTAAAGAGTAATTTTTATAAAAAGTACTATAGAAGTATTTATATTTATAGTTTTAAGAGCTAAACTAATAGGTATTTAAAAAATAAAAGAGTTATATAATAAGTATATTACTCTTAAGTAGAAATATTAAGAATTTTACTCTTTTAAAAGATTTTCTCTACGTATTACTAAAATATCTTAAATTATATATAAGTATGAATAAATAAAAGAGAGGGATATTTAATCTTATAAAGTAAATTACTAATAGTTTTAGTTTTTATTTTAATAAAAGAGGAAAAATAATACTTCTTATAAATTATAGCTATTTTATAAGCTTTATATACTTTATAAACTTTAACTATATTAATAAACTTAGTCTTAATATTATATAGTAATTCATATAATCTTTAAATAGAATACTAAATAAAATAAGTATTTCTAAAACTAAAAACTACTAAGTCCTAACTAAGTACCCCTTAAAAGAAGAATTTAAGTAAAACTAAATATAACTAGCGCTATAAAAAGGATATAAGGCTAAGATTATTAATACTAGTATAACTAGTAAAACTATACCTAATAATTAAATAAATACCTATATAAGTATTAATTATATATTAATATAACTAAAAGGAATAAAGTAACTATAACTTTATCTAATTAGAATAAAAAGTATAATTGTATAAATTACTTATTATAGTAATTCCTATGATTAGCTAGGAAGAATAAAAACTATAATTTAGGTTAGTTACACTAAAAAAGTATATATTAATGGAATATAAATTCCCTAAAGCTAATAATATAGTTATTATTAATAAAAGTTAATATTAAGTTAGAATTTAAAACTAAAATAATGGGAACTAAAAAACCCGTAAACTATAACTATAATAATACTATGGATTTAAGATATCTGAATCGGATAAAATAAAGCTATAAGAATTAACTTTATAATAAGGTTACTATAGTTAGTTACCTATTATAGTAATTACCTAATTAAGTAATTACTTAATTAAGTAAAGGTTTATAAAGGAAAAATGTATTATATATATAATAGATTTTTCTACTTAGAATAGATTAAAGAAGTAAGTAATTTAATAGTTTTTCTATCTATTTAACTACTACTACCTATTATCCCTATTATTATTCTATTATTCTAAATATATTACTAATAACTATTTATACTAGTTATAAATAGTTATTCTTAATTATGAGGAATATTATTATAATAAATAAGAAAACGAATAGTTTCCCCCTTTTGCTATCTCTACTACTATTACTACCCCTAATAATATTCCCTCTATTATATACTACTTTATAGTATTCTTAAAAGCTTATTTATGAAATTAAATGATTTATAAGAAAATAAAATAAGAAATTTTATTAATAAAATACTATCTTACTCTTAAGAAAAGAGTAATTTTATAATATAATAAATCTTAATATAAATTTTGTCTTTTAAAAGCTTAAACTTAAGAGGGATAATATAGTAAAAGCTATAAGAAGTCTACTTATATTAGTTATAATTAATATCTTTTATAAAATAATTAAATAGAAAAATAATACTTATTACTTATTTTATTACTAATAATATATATAAAATATTAGTATTTATAGATATTACTCTTAAGGGGATTATAATAAAAATTACTAAGAGAAAAGCTATAAATGCTTAAGAAAAGTTAGGTTTTAAGTAGAATATAATCTTATAAAATATATTATCTTTCTTTAATAATAAAAAGATATTACTCTTATACTTAGTTAAGATAGTTTTTAAAAAGCAGTAATTTCTAAGAAAAGATTAATTTTATTTATAAAAAGAATATAATAAACTTATATTTAGCTTTATATTTTTACTATTTATAATAAATAAGAAGAATAATAATATTAATTCTTAAGATATTAAAATTTAGCTATATATCTCTTATAAATAAGAGAAAAACTCTTATATCTTAATTAAAAAAAACCTCTTTAATTTAGTTCTACTTATTAAAAAAAATAAAAAAAACTTAGAAATATTACTAGAAAAAAAAAAACTATTATTAATATCCTCCTTATTATTAATATTAAAATTAATATATTAGATATAAAACTTATAAAAATTATTAATATAAATAGTAATAAACTTTTAAATAAATTAATCTTTTAAAAGCTAATTATTTTAAATAGAGAAAAGCTTTTTAGTAAACTTAATAATAATAATATTCTTATAAAAATAAAGATAAGACTAAATAGTAAGAAATAGCTTATATAGCTTCTAGCTTATAAAAAAGACTTTTAAAATAATATCTTTTAATATAAATAGATATAGCAAGGTATCTAGTAATACGCTATACACCTTATAAGGAAGCTTTAGTAAGCGCTCACTAAGGAGTAGGTTATATAAGCTATATAAGCCTAATATACTTAGGATATAAGGGGCACTAAGAATATAATATCCTCTTAGAAAAGAAAGTTCTAAGTACTTCTTAAAGACTTAAGAGGACTAAGATAGCTAGATTATCTCTCTTAAGTTTAACTATATTTTTATAGAAGTTTAGAAATATATTAACCTAAACGCTCTAGATATTTTAAACCTCTTTAAAAATTAATATAAAAATACTTTTAAAGTTTCTACTTTTATAAAAGAAAACTATATTTAATATATTAATAAGTACTTAGAATATTATTATTATTAAACTATAGAAAACTAAAGGTTTAAAGGGATTTTACTTACTTTTTCTACTCTTAAGCTTAAATACTTAATAAAGTTTTTAATTAAAGATCTAATACTTTTTAATTATTATAAATTATATCTCTATACTTAAGAGATTTAAGCTAAGTATAAGAGAGATATTTAAATAATAAACTTTTATAAATATTAAGAAATCTAAAACTAAGTTATAAAAATAACTAATAAAAAACTTTTAAACTTTATCTAGCTTAAACTCTTAATAAAAGCTAAGCTTAAATAAGAAATTTAAAGAAATACTTTTATAACTATTTTTAGAATATTTTAAGTTTTTAGCATATCTTAAGAGATAATTATAATTTATAATAATACTTAGACTACTATAAGCTTTATAGTAAATAATAAAATTCTTTATTATACTCTCTAGATAGTAATTTATATTTTAAAAAAATACTTTATAAGAGGAGAGTTAGTAATTATTATTACTATAAGAGAAGAGTATCTTATTATACTTAAAAAGGTATTTTATTTATTAATTAATCTTAAGAACTTTTATACTTTTTAGTTTATAGCTTTTAATAAGGGATTAAACTATAGTATTCTAAAAATATAAGAAGCTTTTATAATAAGAAACTTCTTTTAAATAATTAAAGTTTAATTTACTTTTAATTAGGCTACTTAATATTTTTAAAACTATATAGCTCTTAAGGAGAGTAGCTAAATAACCTCCTCTCTTAAAGAGATAGGAACTTTAATTAAATAGATATCTCTTATAAACTTTATTAAGATACTTTAAGTAATAATTTAAAGTATTAAGAGAGAAAGAAAAGTATTAAATACTTATAATATTAATAGTAAAAGTTTTAATAAGAAGAGCACTTATAAGCTAACTACTTATTAGAGGAGTATAAAGATTAAAATAAGTAGAAGACTTATTTTAGTTTTAAGTAATTACCTTATTTAGTTTATTCTCTTTATCCTCTTAAGTATCTTTTTCCTCTTAAAAGTATTACTTACTTCTTAAACTATAGTTTCTTAATAAATAATAAAGAGCGCTTTTAGTTAGAAAGAAAAGCTAGTTTTTAGGAGTAATATAGCTACTAAGAGTATTTATAAAGAGAGAAAAAAGAATTAGACTAAAAGTACTTATATTAAGATATTAAATACTTATAGTAGGTCTTTAAATAGATTTACTTAAGAGAAATAAATAGCTAAGAGCACTTATAGTAGAGTAGAAAAGAGTTAAAGCTAGAGGATAAGGTATAAGAAATAGAGATATACTTATACTAGAGGACTTTCTAAAGTAAATATCCTTATTAAGAGTACTTTTAAGTATAGTTATAGGAGTCTAATTACTAATAACCTTTTCTATATAAACCTTCTTATAAGGAGTTAAATTTTTACTCCTATTTATAAATTCTTAGTTATATTTATATTACTTTAGAGTATTCTTTTAGATATTAATTTAAGTTAAATAATATTACTTATAAATTAGTAAGATTAATAAGTAAAAACTTATAAATACTCTTTTAATATTAATAGATTTAATAGCTTTCTTACTTATAGTATTAGCTTAATAATAAGTAATATTATATACTTTATAAGTATATAGTTAAAGCTCTTAAAGAATAAGCTTATATAAACTATATCTTATATACTTATAGAAATCATAATAGTTAATCTAATATAAATAGAAAAGGATTCTTAGATAATATATATTACTTATAAAACCTTATATATACTAATTTTTAAGAAGATCCTCTTTATTATAGTTATATAAGTAGTATTTAAGATTAAGTCTCTTAATTAAATATTTTCTTAAGAAAAAGGATATAAGTATAAAATTACTTTATAAGTAGAAAAATATTTACCTTAGAAGTTATCTTTATCTTTATCTTTACTTAAAATAAAAGTAACTTACTTATACTTATAATTAATAGTATTAGTTTACTTTAGAGTATAAATAAGAGTAAGAATAAACTTTTAGGTAAGCTCTTATATAGATTTATAAATATATTTCTAAAAAGTTTTAAAAATAGAAGTTTTATAAGAAGTAGGAACACTTTAATAAGTAAATTAGTTTTATTTATATAGATAGTATATAACTTTAAATTTATAAATAAACTAACTATACTCTTAGATAATATTAAGTTTTATAAGATTATACTAAGAAGTAGGATAGAAGTAATAAAAGCTTAAAATATCTTTAAATTTAATATTCTTATTATTAATATTAAACTTATCTTTTATTTATAAAATAGTTAGCTAGTTACTTTAGAAATAAGTTAATAATATTTATAATTATTTTTATCTATAGAGGATAAGATCTTAATAAGGGAATTATCTTACTTACTAGCTAGCTTATTAGTATTATTATTTTAGTAAGCTTATTAAGTATTTATAGCTTTATAATATACTTATAACTACTTTATAGCTATAAAGTAGTTATTATAGCTAATACTTATTATATTATAAGTATAGTATATTAATAAGAGGATTAAGGAAATAAAGAGGGGAAAGACTTATAAAGAGATAAAAAGGAGTAGGTTACTATATAAGTAAGGAAAAAGATCTTATAAGTAATAGATAGATAACGCTTATAGAAATATAAAAGTTAGGATATATAAGGAAAGAAAAATTTCTATAGGAGGGCTTATAGAAAATTTTACTCTTATTTATATTAAGAAAGCGCTTACTTAACTAGCTTACTTAATACTAGTATAGTCTATATATTTATATAGTATTAATAATATATTATAAGTTAAAAAGTTCTTTTACAACTTTATAAAGGAGTACTCTATAGCTCTTTTAAGAGTACTTCTTACTACGCTATAAGTAACCTTATATTAATATTATATTTATTTTAGTTTAGATAAATCCTCTTAAGTAGAAAGCTCTTATTAGCTATATATATAGCTAAAGGGGTATATAATAAGGTATCTAGTAATATACTATACGCTTTATAAGGGAGCCTTAGTAAGCGCTTACTAAGGAGTAGGTTATATAAGCTATATAAGCCTAATATGCTTAGGATATAAGGGGCGCTAAGAGCGTAATATCCTCTTAGAAAAGACACACCTTTATTCAACTCTTTAGTCTCCTCTAACTATTGCTCACATAACAATAGATTTTTATCTCTTAAAGTAGGAATAAAAATATTATTATTAAAACTTTTAGTAAGGTTTATCTACTCTCTTTTATAAAAGAGGGAGTTTATAAGATAGCTTTTAATAATGTCTAGCTTTTAGAAAGCTATAAATAGTTAGAAAAGTTCTTATAAAGTTATAACTTAGTTACTTATAATCTTTATAATCTCTTTTGAATATAATAATTCTCTATTAAGTAGTTTCCTAAATATATAAAAAGGTTTTATATTACTTTTTAAAAGTATACTCTTTAAGTCTTATTATAAATAACTTATTACTAAAGGTTTTAAAAATTATTTTAAATATACTTATAAGGAATAATATAAAAAGTATATAAAAAGGAGAAATATATAAAGGAATATTTTTAAGAGGTAGTATAAAGCTTTATAAGATAAGTTTTAAATTTAGAATAAAGAAAAAAGAGAAAAATAAATAAAATAGATATTTATAAGAAATAAGAAGCGGATATATAAAGAAGAAAAGAATTTTATATATACTTCTAGAGATATTTTCCTCTTTATTTATATTTGCTTAGTTAGCTACCTCTATTTATAAACATAAAGCGTATAAGTTAGTATATTTTATATATTTATAAAGCTAACTAAATATATTATAAGTTAAAAGAGCTTATTAAGGTTTTTTTAACTATATTATTAAGAGTAAGCTCCTAAGCCATTCTTTCTTAAGAGGGTACTTTTAATTTCATATATATAATTAGTCTTTATATAATATTTTTAGTTTATAAGCGTTTTATATATATATATAGTATTATTTAGCTATTTTTATAGCTAAGGAGATATATAATAATTTATCTTATAATATATCTTCTACTTTATATAGCCCCTTTAGTAAATCTTACTAAAGGAGTAGGTTATATAACTAGTATAAGTTTTATGAGCTTATAATCTAAGAATACTTTAGAGGGTAACTTCCTCTTAAGTAATGTATACCTTTTTATAAACCCTTTAGTCTTCTCTAACTACTAGCTCTTAGTATATTCTATTAATATAGACTTTTTATTTATTTTAGCTAATTATAGGAACTACTATAATAAGTAACTATAGGAATTACTATAATAAGTAATTATAGGAATTACTATAATAAGTAATTTATATAATTATACTTTTTATTCTAATTATATAAAATTATAGTTACTTTATTCCTTTTAGTTATATTAATATATAATTAATAGTTATAGGGATAATTATCTAATTATAAAGTATAGTCTTACTAATTATATTATTATTAGTAATCTTAGCTTTATATCCTTTTTTAGTACTAGTTATATTTAGTTTTACTTAAATTCTCTTTTAGAGGGTGCTTTATTAAGACTTAGTAGTTCTTAGATATAGTTTATACTAAGTAATAGAGAGAATATTACTAATAATGATATAGCTATTATAAAGATATTAGCTAGCCTAATTAAATAATAAGATAATAATAGTACTTACTTAATAATAAATAGTAAAGTAGTTATAAGGATAGTACTAGTAATATAAGTAATATATAAGAGAGAGAATAAGTTAATAGTTTAGTAATCTATAGCAATTAAGTAATTAAGTAATTATAAACTATATTATTAGTAAAGTAAAGTTAAAGATTATATAATTATTAGTATATATATATATAAGTATAGCTATTAGGAGAGTTATAATTACATAACTAAAGGCTATATATACTATTAAGAGGTATTAAGTTAAAAGATTTATTACTTTAAATAGATAAAAGTTATAATAAACAGCTAGAAGCTTCAAATACTATTCTTATTACTATTTTACTGTAGCCTCTAGCTAGCTACTCTGATTTTTATCTAAAACCTATACTATAATAACCGCTAACTTCCCCCTTTAGCTAACAGCCTACTAGTTATATAATCAAGCTATCTTTATAACTTACATAAGTAAAGCTATTAACCTTACTAATAAAAAAGCTATTATTAATATAATACTAAAAGCTTATAGTGAGATATCTAGTAATATACTATACGCCTTATAAAAGAGCCTTAGTAAACGTTTACTAAGGAGTAAGTTATATAAGCTATATAAGCTTAATAGATTTAGGATATAAAGTATACTAAAAGTGTAATATCTTCTTAGAAAAAATATACCTTTATTTAATTCTTTAATTTTTTCTAACTATTATGTATATAATAGTTATAAACTTAGTTTATTAAATTTTATTTCTTTTTTTACTAATATAATGTAACTATTTATAAGAATAAGTAAAACTCTCTTTTTTTTCTTTTTAGATTAATTTTAATTAACTAACTACTAAGATATTAACTCTTATTAAAAACTAATTTATAAGTTCTAAATATCTCTTAAAAACCTAAGAAAACTAAAATAGTTAAATTATTTCTCTTCAGTTTAACTATATTTTTATAGAAATCTAGCAATATATTAACTTAGACGCTTTAAACATTCTAAACCTCTTTAAAGATCAATATAAAGACCTCTAAAATTTCTATTCTTCTAGAAGAAGATTATATTCAATATATTTATAAATACTTAAAATACTATTCTTATTAGATTATAGAGAATTAGAAAACTAAGAGGACTTTATTTACTTTCTCTACTTTTACACTTAAGTATTTGATAAGATCTTTAATTGAAAGTCTAATACTTTTTAATTATTATAAATTAGATTTTTAGATTGAAAAGATTTATATTAAATATAAAAAAGATATCTAAGTAATAAACTCTTCTAAATATTAAGAAATCTAAAAGTAACTTATAAATCTAGTTAATTAAGAACTGCTAAACTTTATGTAGCTTAAACTCTTAATAAAAGCTAAGCTTAAATAAAAAGCTTAAGAAAATACTCTTAGAATTATATTTATAATAACTTAAAAAAATACTTTTATAACTATTTTTAAAATATTTTAAGAAATAATTATAACTTATAATAAAGCTTAAGCTATTATAAGTTTTATAATAAGTAATAAAACTTTTTATTATAGTCTCTAAATATTAATTTATACTTTTAAAAAATACTTTATAAGAAGAAAATTAATAATTATTACTATTATAAAAGAGAAATATATTCTTTATATTTAGAAGAAATATTTTATTTATTAATTGATTCTAAAGACCTTTATACTTCCTAATTTATAGCTCTTAATAGAGGATTAAACTATAATATTTTAGAACTATAAAGAGTATTTATAATAAAAAACTTTTAAGTAATTAAAGTTTGACTTATTTTTAATTAAGCTACTTAATATTTTTAGAATTAGATAGTTCTTAAAGAAAATAACTAGAAAACCTTCTTTTTTAAAAAGATAAAAACTCTATTTAAAAGAATTATAAATTTATAAGTTTAATAAAAGAAAAACTATTTCAATAGCTACTTTATAATATTTAAGAGAAAACCTAATTTATAGTAAAACTTAAGTAATATTAAGATATACTTTAAACTTTAAAACTTTTTAAATTATACTTAAAACTATTTATACTTTAATTGTATAAATATAAAGTTTATAGCTTAATATATTTAGTTTCTTATAGATTATATTTAGATAAAGTTCTGTTTTATAAGAAAATACTTATATAAATATACTTCTTAACTTATTCAGTTATAAAAAACTAATACTAATAATAAGGCTTTAAATAAGAAGTATAAAGTTTTCTATAAAGCTTTTAATAAAAATAAGTAAACTATAGCTAAAGAAATTAATAAGTTAAGAAAATAAAAATATACTTTTATAAATATTCCTTTAAATAGTTTTACTATTATAACTATCCTCCAATCTATTTTAAACTTTTTTCTCTTTTAAGAAAAAAAAAGTTCTTAATTAAAGCTTTTTCTATAAATATTATCAATTTTACTCTTTTTTAGTATTTAACTATTATAAATACTAAAATATCTATTTATTTTATTAAAAAATGTTTTTTTAAAAACTATTATAAACTAAATAAATTAAGCTGAATTATAGTCAGCTTATAATCTCTTTATATTAGAAAAAAATAAATATTAAAATCTTTAAAAACTTTCTAAATAAGCTTAAAAGAGTTAATATAAAACATCTTACTTTAAGATATATCTCTTATATAGAAGGTTTTTATATTAACTTTATCTCTAAATAATACTTTAAAATAACTAACATTCAATATTATAAAAATATTAATAAGTTTTATTTTAGAAATAATAGAAGGCTTACTCTTCATAAATTTATTTATAATAATAAAAAAGTATTTTTCTTTAAATATAAACTTTTTTCTAATTACTTCTCTATTTTAAATTACTCTTTATTATATATTAATATAAACTACTCTAAAAAAGTTAATTTTACTTATATAGCTATATTTAATAAACCTCTATAACTATTATTTAGATTAAAACCTATTTATAGTAATTCTACTTAATCATAATACTTTTATTTTAGTTATCTTAAACTTTATATTCTTAAATATTTAGTTTAAATACTTAAAAAGTAAAAATCAAAAGCTTAATATAGTTAGAATATATAAAATATATTATAACTTATATTCAGAAAATAATTTTAAAAAGATTTTTAAAAAACTATAACTTATATTTATATTAAAGAATACTATAAAATCTCTTTAAAAGCCTAGTTATTTTATTAAAAGCTCTATAGCTTCTATTTATTAACAATAAATACTTTAGAAAACTTTATAATTTCTATTTTTATTTAAAAATATCCTTTAGAATATTTTATATAATCTTAATATTTAAATTTAAGTTTTTAAGTATAAAAAAAGTACTTATTTATTAAATATAATAAAATAATAAATAAGTAATTATTAATATCTTTAGTTAATAAAAAGAGAGTTAATCTTAAACTTCTTCTATTTTATATAAAAAAAAGTTATAAAAAGAATTAAAAGAACTAAAAAAGAAGTAATTACTAAAACTTTTAGTAATTAGTTAGACTAATTTAGTTAGACTAATAACTAAGACTAATTTAGTTTAGTCAACATATTAACTAAAACTAAGCTAGTTTAGTTTAGTTAACTAATTAGTCAACTAATTAACTAATATATATTACTATATAATATTTCTTTTAATTATATAATATTATTTCAACTATATAATATTATTTTAATTATATATTATTTATTTAT
>JAQIUT010000733.1:0-15257 GCA_028654355.1 Colletotrichum sp. SAR 10_99
CATTCCATTCCATCCGCCCTTCCAGACGCACGCCAGAACGCCCTGACGCATAAAGGTGTCCGCTGCTACTGCGCTGCTACCGGCTCCCGTCTGCCTGCCGACTTTCGGATTCACGGTACGCGGCGTTTCAATCCATCTCCAAGCCAAGACAAGGTACCGGTACTTTCATCACCCCAGGCACGCTACGCACACCTTTGCCCACTCGACCACTGTATCGACGGGTGGACTCAGGGACGCATCCATCCATCGATCTGTTGTCTCGCTCTCCAGCAGCCCAGTCCACCTTGATAGTCGCCGCGCTACCCTTATCGTATCTCACACTCCCGTCTTCACCAACACGCCAAACATGTGCTTCTGGGGATGTTGCACCAACAAATCCATCTCGTGTGAAAACGACATCCGCTAGGCACCCGGTGGCTCCCGCTATTCATTGAAGCCATCGCGAAAAGAGGTGGCCGGTTGGAAATCGTTTCGGCAACTCAACTGCCTCATGTCAAGCCACCGCAACCTTCAACCGTCGAGTCCCATCATCCCGCTGAGCCATGGCGCAATACCTGCCTGGCCGCCCACAAATCAACCAGGCGCAAGCAAGTCCTGCCATGAGTCTCGACTGTGCCAGTGGATTCCGGAGCGCAGCACAACCGGGTCTCGTCATTGTTGATTGTCACCTCGAAACATCAACACACAGTGCCTCTGTTCTCTACAGCCACCTTGGTTTTGGTCCAAACAACACCCCTTGTCAGATCCAGTCGACATCTGGTCCAATGTTGACTAACGGCAAACGCAAGCCCGCCCCATACTTCGTAACGAACTTTGCGCATTCACATCGCCTGCAGCCCAGCACTCTTATTGACCGGTTGAGCTAGGTTGCAGCATGGCCTGGCTCGCCTTGCTGCTTGCCTCACCTCGTCTTACCTTACCTCTCAGGCTCCAAGGCTCTCAGGCCTTCCTTCAGGCTCGCATTTCTCAACAATCCCCAGAGAAAGTCAAGTCACCTTATTTTGAGGTTGCTCGTCTGTCACCGGTATGCCTGGCGCCAGCTGCCCATCACTTCTCCAGCCAACCTAATCGCGGCCTCGGGCAGCATGCTCCATACATATCGCAGGGGACCGACTTTGTCCACTTTTTGCGTTTCTTCAAGTCTACGCATCGTGTCAAGTGTTAGCGCTGACCGTGGCTGTTCCGTCTACTTCCTGCTCGATGGGACGAGATAAGACGCAGAGCCTACTAAGTCCTCCTGGTCTACACTACGCGGTTCCAGTTGTCCAAACGATTAACCCTGGACACGACACCCCAGTCATACATACAATGTCACCATGATCGGGGTCTCGGGGATCGTTGGTACTGCAGCTGCCTTACTCGTCCACGCATGGCTCAAACAGCCCATGAGCCAACGGGAACGTCGCCTGTGCTTCCAAGCTCTCGCCAAACCCCAATACCGCAAAGTACCGTGCTGCACCATCAACCACGACGACGACGACGCACAAGTGCCCCAGGCCAACACACCTCCCCGTCGCCCATTGTCTAGGTGCTACTCGTGGAGCTGGCGGGTTGCTTTCCTACCACCGCCATCCCAATCATGGCGCCAGTGCATATCTGCTATGTGGACACAGGCAACCACCGCTCCAGCTCATCTGTCCGTTTCGTTTTCTCCCATCTTTCGCATGGTATTATCCACAGGTTCGCACGAACCACCATTAAGCCCAGCACATCAGCAGAACCATACCACAAGCCAAACGAGACTCTCAACTCCGTCCCCCAATCACCCGTTGATGCCCCAGGCTTCATTCTCTCAACCTGTCGAAAACCCTGTTTCGGGGCCCATGAAACCTGTTGACATCACCGACTGTGGTCTCGAATCAGCAAGCGCCCCACATGTTGATACTGTCTCACAGTGTTTCTTATTAGAGCCTGGAAGGAGGGCGAAGCTCCTCAAGAGGCCAAGGCAGAGAGACACAGAGAGAGGGACAGAGTCTTGTCGAAGTCGCGTCTGCTGTGCCTGGCAAACTGACATCGATGGCGCAACCCACTTCCAAGACACTTTTGTCTCGCCCGCTGCAGCTGCCAGCCCCCCATGCAAGTGCCATTCGCTGCCCCAAAACGGCAATCCGAACAGGGTGCCGCGTCCTCGGAGCCGTCATCCATTCTCCGTTCCATCACCAGCTCGCCTCCGTCCTGGACTGCAGCCCTTACAATTCCATTGTCTACTCAGTCTTAGTTGCAATCTATCACTCATCACTTCAAGCTCAACTCTCAAGTGAGAATAGGACCTCCTGCGAAGGCCAGGAGCAAACGTTCCGACTGGTCACTCGATAGAACTAGGACTATTTTCCTGCGCCCCCGTGGCGATCTTCCCTCTCTATCCTCCCTAAACACGCAAGACGGGGACCCATCCCCGCGTGCTCCAAGAGCTGCCCACCCCCTTGGAAAGATAGAAGAGGTGGATGCCCGCATCACCCGAGGTCCTAGCGCCAAAATGACAGCCTCGCCGGCAGCGATCGACGAATCCCCCAGCTTATCGTCGTAGCCAATCATCCACCCCAATGACTGTGGGACACCTGCCTGTTCGGAGCAGCTTCAAACCCGGAGGTGAGATGACGGGGCAACCAAGCATTCACGGAACCAAGGATGGGATGCGGCTCCACGATGAAGCCTGGGGGGACGGTCAGCTGCCTTGAATCGCCACTTTCGTCCCGTCCGTCTGCAGTCCAAGGTTGGCTGCGATTAAAGGGGAGACCTGGCGTCGATGCAGGCACAGCTGGCCACGAGCACACGACAATGCTCTATTGAGCATGCTTCCTTTTTCCCCCTTTCGCCAGGGGTTCGTAGAGTCATCAGCTCCACTTACGCGATAGCATCGTCTGGGGTTCCGGGCATCTGCTGGCCTAGACGGCGTCTCGGCGGTCGAGACTGCAAGCGCCCGTCTGATCAGCCTCCCGCAGTCTACGTCATCTCGTTGCTTCTGCCTACACGCATGCCCTGAAGAGGCCGTCAAGATGCTGTGCGACGATTGAAGAGGCCGTTTGTGCTTTTGGCTGATGGAAGTACTGTGCATCACAACTTGCACTTTACCCCCGGGCAGTAGGCAGACAGACGGGTGTACCTTGGCAAGTCGACCGAACTCGACTCGACTAGGTAATCGCCTAGGCATCGACAGTCCCAGTCCAGGCACTTACCTCGCGACATCGAGCAAAGGAAGACCCTAGCCCAAGGGCGCGCCGGTCGACTAGGTAGGAGATCTCGACCCCTACACCGACTCTCTCCGCACACCTGGCCACAAGAGACGGGCTGGTCCGTCAAGGTGTCCCCAAGAGCCGCAATCTCCCGTCGATACACCTCCGCCGGTCCTACTCATGAATATGCGATCACCAGTGGACATGACGTTACAATCAACCAAGCATTGAGCCGGTCGAGTTTGTAAGACTCGAGGAGCCTCATAGACTACGCTGCTTGAAGGTGACCATCGCATTGGTTACTGTGCCTTATCCAAGACGAGTTACACGAGGGATACATACACTTGACATGACCGACGATATCATGATACATGCCATAGCCGTCACGGCTAGACCACCGCTAACACAGAGCACACAATCTTCTAGACCCTACCCCAGATCGTCCAACACCACAACTCCGACTCCGCAGCATCGCCGCCTGAAGGTCGCACCAGAAACCCAGACTCTGAGGTTCCACGAACGACGACCCAGACCTCTCATCCATCGGCCGCTCGCTGACGGGAACCGCCTCTGGACCAACAATGCACCTCAATCAAATCAAACCATCATCTAGACCACCACCACCCCAACCTCCATCCACTTGCCTAGACCAACCCACGCCAAGTAAATCAATCAATCCCCTTCCCTTCCCCGTCTGACTCCCACAACCAACAGCGACCCCAGCCAGCATTCCGGTAAGATACATGACATGAAAGTACACACACACACACGTTTGGCCTCAATCAACGGCCTCAGAGAGGGGCGAGGGTGACAATCATCCCACCCTCGACCCCACGCCGCAACCTCTACGGCCGCGCAGGCCTGAACTGGATAGCTTGTGTGAGTGAGTGAGTGTGTGCGCGCGCGCTTTGAGAAGCTCGCGACAAATAGGCTACACGATCATGGGAATTAGCACGGAAAAGACCAGGGAAACATAATAGGACAAACGTATTTCGTGGTGGTGGAGGGTAGGAATGGACAAGGAAGACATGCACCTCGACGTGTTCCCACCTACCGACACATGCACATGCAGCCTCCCGAATCCGTCCGTGTCTTTCGAGACTGTACACAGGTGCGACTCCATCGTGGCTACCCAAGAGCCTTTGGTGTAATCATCTCTTTTCATGTGTGTGTATACTCTCACTCTGAGATTCTCGCTCTGTATCTACTACTCAAAAGTGTATTCCACCATATTGGAATCTGTCGCCTTTTGTTTTTGATCGAGCGGCACATGCAAATTCTTTCTACCTTTGCAACCCGCAAAAAAGGGGACTCAATGCTCCGGACCGTATCATATGCAAGCGCTTCCAATGACCATGATTCCCCAAGAAATGCTGCCTGGCGCGAGCGCGCGCGCACCGTGAAGTCTGCAATTCCTTCATCCGTGTTCCCCGCACCAAGGCAGGCGTCAGAACGCAAAGAAAGAGAAGAGCTAGCTCCCAACGCCTTTTTTCCCCTCCCGTGATAGGGTTGGATGCCTAAATCAGGACAGATCAAACGAAACAACCACTCCCCCGCAGTCCCCTCAGATCTGACGGGCCACACACACACACACAGCGCTCTGGTCGTGTGACAAGACACCATCTTCCCCGCGTTTGCCATCGGGGGGCGACGACTCACTCGGTCGCTTATGATGTGAAAAGTATCACCTCGCCTCATCGATCACCCTCGCACAGGGGGTTCTTTTCCCTGGTCAGCTCAGTGGTGGGCGGCCTTCTCGACGGTCGGAAGCTCCTTGAGCGCTTCGCCGATGACATTAAGCGCCTTGCGAAGGTCCGTCTCGGAGATGACCAGAGGCGGCGCAAAGCGAATGATGTTGCCGTGCGTGGGCTTGGCCTATTCATTCAAGCATTAGCCATCATGACCGGAAAGTGGGGGAGGGGGAGGGGGTAAAGTGACATACCAAAACACCCTTCGCCTTCAGCAGCAAGCACAGATCCCACGCCGTCCTTCCGTTCGCGGCAGACTCGTCAATCACGACGGCGTTGAGCAAGCCCTTGCCACGCACAGTCTGGATGATGGGCGAGTTGAAGGCCCTGATGCTGTCTCTGAAGATGTTACCGAGCTTCTCGGCCTTGGCGGTGAGGTTCTCCTCCTCCATGATCTCGAGAGCGCGGATCGACACGGCGCAGCCGAGCGGGTTGCCGCCGTATGTCGAGCCGTGCGTGCCGGGCTCCACGACGAGCATCACCTCCTTGCTGGACAGCACGCAGCTGACGGGGTAGAGGCCGCCCGAGATGGCCTTGCCGAGCGTCACCATGTCCGGCTTGATGTTCGCCCACTGCGAGCAGAGCATGCGACCCGTGCGGCCAATACCCGTCTGGATCTCGTCGCAGATGAAGAGCACGTTGTGCTTCTTGCACAGCTCCGAGACCTTGACGAGGTAGTCGTCGTCCGGCACGACCACGCCGGCCTCGCCTTGAATCGGCTCGATGATGATGGCGGCGGTGTCCTTGCCGTGCGCCTCAAAGACCTCCTCAATATCGGCGACGTTGTTGTAGCGGATTGGCTTGCCGGTGGAGGGGTTCACGGCGCCAATGCCGGGAACGTAGGGGCCGTAGTTGTCTCTCGACTCGGGGTCGACTGACAGCGAGATGGCGGTCATCTGGTTTTCCAATGGTTAGCTTCGAAGTCCCGCGCAACACGCACACATCGTACTGCAAGAGTATACTAACCGTGCGGCCGTGGAAGTTGTCGTTGACAGAAAAGACCAGCGCCTTGCCCTGCTCGACGCCCTTCACCTTGTAAGCCCACTTGCGCGCAATCTTGATGGCGGTTTCGACGGCCTCAGCACCCGTGTTCATGGGCAGGACCATGTCATAGCCGAACACGTCGCGGATCTTCTCGGCCCACTTGGGGAAGACATCGTTGTAGAAGGCGCGCGAGCTGAGGGTCAGACGGCCGGCCTGCTCGGTCAGAGCCTTGACGAGCTCCGGGTGGCAATGGCCCTGGTTGACGGCGCTGTAGGCGGAGAGGAAGTCGAGGTACAGGCGGCCCTCGGGGTCCCAGACGTGGACGCCGCTCGCGCGGGAGAAGACGACGGGCAGAGGGTGGTAGTTGTGGGCGGCATACTCGTTCTCGGTCTTGATCGCGCCGTCGGTGGAGGAGGCATGGTACCTGGAGGCGGTGCCGTTGGACTGAGGGGCGCCGCCGTTTGCGTGGGGAGCCATGGTGTAAGTTGGTTGGTTGGGTGGTTCAGAGTTGTGTGGTTAATTTGGGTATCGTAGAGTACGAAGTGGCAGGGGAAAGACAAGTTGAGAGTATCAATTGGGTTTGGGGGTCATCAATTCGTGTTGTCAGAAAGAGAGTGTGTCTTTGGGACAGGTGGCTGTTGGAGTAAGGTTTTCGGTAGAGGAAAACAGTCAAAGAGAAGGGAAGACCGGGACGAGGGGCAAATCGCGGGGTCTTTGCTTAATATACCCTGACGGCACATGGGTCCCAGACTTTGGGGGCGTCCTTGACTAAAAGAACAAGGCCAGGCAGACAGAAGGAACATGACATGGGATATGGTCAAGCAGAAAGCGACCATGGACCGTGACAAGCAAGCAGGCCAGGAAGAGGGAGGCGAGCGGGCAAGCGGGCGGCGGCGGCGGCGGCAACGGCCAGCACGCTCAACAAAGCGGCCGGAGGCGGGTATCAGGTCGTGAAAAAATGAGCAAATGGACCACCAAGAAGGAAAAACATGACATGGCATGTCGAAAGCTGAAGCGTAAGACGCGGGCCATGACCTGGAACCAAACTCTTGGTGTCGGAGTCAGAGGCGTGCCGCTATGCCTCTAAGTGCAGGTATGTTCCCCTAAGCGCAGGTATAAGCGGCTCAAGTGGGTGAGTGGGCAGGATGACGCCCGAAGGGGGCCAGGTTAAGGGAAAGCATCCCGGTGTATCCCATGTTCCCAATTGCGGTCACATGGGCCGTATGGGGTGTGCGTGTGCGTGTGTGGTGCCAACGAAAATAAAATCCAAGTTCGAAAGCGGCCGAGGGAAAGCGGCGCCAGTGTTTCTGTTTGTAATGGTTTTCGTTGCTCGGTGTCGCCGCGAAGGTATGTACTGAGGCAGGTCGTTGGTGGCGGTGGTGGTGGTGGTGGTGTTGGAATGTTGGAGTGACGGAACAGATGAATCAAAACGTGGGAGACAACCAACAAGAACCGAACCCCCCTTCCTTCCTTCCAGCTGCTCCTTCTCTGCCTTACTGCCGACGGACGGGCTGCTGGTTGAGTGTGGTTGATTGGCGGGGCCGGGAATGAAGGAAGGAAAGAGGGGAAACCAGAGGAAAGAAGGCGGCGCCGATAACGGGACCCAGTCCGTGAAGCTGCGCCGGTGCATTTGGACCAACGAGAGGTCCCTATCTACGCTATCATATCATCTGTAATCTTTGACGTTGCTTTGCTTTTTGTGTACTGTCAGGGTTCGTTCGCCTGATGTAATTCAGAGCTGTGCCATTGGGTCAACGGCCAGATAAGAGGGAGACGGTAAAGTGACACACCGTAGTGCCCGTGGGGATTGATTGAATGCTGTGACCGTCCCTTAGCTGCCGAGTCCGAAGACAGGTGGACTCGAAGACGCTCCACGGAAAGAGAGCGGTCTCGCCCAATGATGGCGCACCTATTTCAACTCCCGCCGTTCGGAACCAATGGGAGGCGTCTCTACGATGAGTGCCCCCTTGGGAGCCAATAGGAGAGCCTGCGGTGGCCAAAGAAAGGTGGATACCCATTGGACCTCATGCCTGATAATCGAGGTTTTGGGTTAGGTGGTGGCACCTGGTTCCCCGTTCCCTTCCCTCCTCCAGGCCTCGACGACTCGGTTTTAGCGGCCAACAAGAATGCCTGGCGACCTGAGAACGTGAACGGCGCCCTGTCAGTGAAACTTGGGGGGGCCTGACCATCGTCCCATTCGCTGTTTTTGCGCCAGTAATCCGTCCTTCCCAACCTCGTCTCGACATTCCATTAGCGATCAAGCAGCCCGCTCACCCTCTTCCTCCTCTGCCTAGGTCGGCATCAAGCCCAACGGGAAAAGTGATCAAACCTGCAAGTCAGGATTCGTCACGACACAAAACCGTCCGCAACGCACGTACCGCACACCGTTTGCCTCGTCCTTCTACGCATACACGCCTCTTCACATCCTCAGACGTGTGTGCGTGTGTGCATCTGCTGTGTGTGTGTGCCTCCTAACTCGATTCCCATCCCACGCAGCACGCAGCACACAGCACACAGCGCCCCGTCCCCCCCTATTCCCATTTTTGCCGTCCGACCGATGATTACGCAATAGCGGCCTTCCGACCTCCAAACACCCCCGTCCGCCGCTGCCGCCGCCGGCCACCGCTCAGCAAACACCGCTCCAGCACCGTGCCAAGCGCGTATCCACAATGGCTTCCGTCGGCTCCTCGCCCCGCCCCGAACTCCTAATGGCAGTTCGTAACGAGCACAACAAGCCCTCCGTCTTTCGGCACCTCCTCGTCATCCGTCTGCTCAACGCCTGGTGGGTCATCACCTTCTTCCAGCCCGACGAGTACTTCCAGGCCCTCGAGCCCGCATGGCGCATGGCCTTTGGTGAGGGGAGCGGTGCATGGATTACATGGGTGAGTTTTTCATTTTTCCCCCTCGTTTCTCTGTTTCTCTCACGAAGCGTGGGTTGTTGAGTTGCAATTACAATTTGTAATTGTCATATTCAACTATCACCATTGTAATCAACCCCCATCTTTGCTTGTATATTTCTTTGCCGACGAGTGGGTACTGACGCTGCACTCAGGAATGGAAGTACCAGCTCCGCTCCTCCCTCCATCCCGCCCTCTTTGCCGGAGTCTACACCATCGCAGACCTCGTAGGTAGATCTCTCCCAGTCGCCGCGCGATCATGGCTGCTCCTCGCCGCCCCAAAGGCCACCCAGGCCGTCATCGCTGCCGCCGGTGACTGGTACACCTGGCAGCTCGCCGTCAAGATCTACGGCGCTGACAGCTCCGTCTCATGGTTCGCTGTAAGTCTCACTCTCACAAACACTGCCTCACACCACAACACCCGAGAGACCTCATGCTCACACATCTCGCAGCTCTTCATGAGCATGTTCAGCCCGTTCCAGTGGTACTGCTCAATCAGGACGTTCTCAAACTCCCTCGAGACCACCCTGACCATCGCCGCCCTAAACTACTTCCCCTGGGAACTGCTCGGCGAACCCAAGCTCACAAAGGAGAACCCAAAGCCGTCCGGCGGCTCCATCCTCAACACCCCAGGAACGCTCACGAACCTCCGTCTCTCGATCCTGCTCGCCGCCGTCGCCGTCTTGCTCCGCCCAACCAACGTCCTTATCTGGGCCACCGTCGTCCTCGCGACACTCACCCGGCCGCTCTACGCCCGCTCCGTCCTCACCCCCTCGACCGTCCTCATCCTCCTCCGTGAGGCCCTCCTCTGCGGCGCCCTCGCCCTCACTCTCTCCCTCGCCTCCGACCGTCTCTACTTCGGCGAGTGGACCTTCCCGCCGTACAAATTCCTCTACTTCAACATCTCCCAGTCCCTCGCCATCTTCTACGGCCGCAACGACTGGCACTACTACCTCTCCCAGGGCCTCCCCCTCCTCTCCATCGCCTACCTCCCCTTCGTCCTCCTCTCCCTCTACAAACCCCCCTCGACACCCTCCAAGCTCCGCAACCAGACCCTCAAAACCCTCTCCTGGACCGTCTACGTCATGATAGCCGCCCTCTCCCTCATCTCCCACAAGGAGGTCCGCTTCATCTACCCCCTCCTCCCCATCCTCCACGTCCTCGCCGCCGCGCCCCTGGCCTCCTTCTTCACCATCTCGCCACCACCACCAACCGCAAAAACCCCCCTCCCCAAACCGCGTCTCCGCCGCAAGAGGCTCCTCACCCTCGCCCTCGCCCTCCACGCCCTCCTCGCCTTCTTCCTCACCCTGCTCCACCAGCCCGCGCCCCTGACCGTCCTCGCCTACATCCGCAAAACCTACGCCCGCCAAAACCCGACATCCTCACCCACGGCAGCCGCATCCCTCGTCCACAACACCACGGCCCCAGACGAGCTCTTCGCCCTCTTCCTGACCCCCTGCCACACCACCCCCTGGCGCTCCCACCTCCACCACCCCTCCCTCCGCGCCCGCGCCCTCACCTGCGAGCCGCCCCTCCACACCGCGCCCAACTCCCCCGAACGCCTCAACTACCGCGACGAGGCAGACCGCTTCTACGACGACCCCCAGCTCTTCATGTCCACCGAGCTCTGGCCAACATCATCCTCGACGACGGCGGCCACGGCAGAGCAGATCCCCCGCTACATCGTCGGCTTCGAGGGCATCGAGCCCTGGCTCGCCGACTTCTTCCTCCGCGGCGCCGGCAAGCACCTCGGCGTCGCCCCGAAGCGCGTCTGGCAGGGCTGGAACGGCTTCTTCAACGAGGACTCCCGGAGGCGCGGGAAGCTCGTCGTCTGGGACACGGGGCTGTACACCACCAAGTCATGAGAAAAACCAGTGACAAGAGTAGAAGAAGAAAAGCGTTGATTTTCCGAAAATCTTGTACCAACACAACGTACGGTATGGGTACAAACATGTAGACTTCGCGTTCCCTGCTTGGAACGCAAAGAAGCTCGCTAGATCGCTAGATCGGAGACTGTAAATATATCTGTAATCATACAGCTTCTTAGCCTCACGAATTGTATGTGGATACAAGCACGCCAAGGTCAGCTTATGAAAGTTATCGTTCAAAGAGATGCCGGCTGCGGTGTCTGTCTCATTCGTGCAAACGCGTCCACAAGTTCAATAGCCCCTTGCCGAAGCCAAGTATCCGTCCTATCATACGTCACATCGTCAAACATATTTGAAATGCAAAAGTCTTTTCTTTTCCTAGACCATGAATACGTACGTAATCCCATGAACGTTAGGGGACCCGCCTTCACTCGACAACGCCTACTTGACAATGATCCCTTCATGAGGCGAGCGAGCCCGTGGGCAATGCTTCGCTGACACCAAGCCACAGAATACAACTCCATACACTATGATTCACAAACGTGCCACCACATGATATCAAGGTGAACCTCTGGAAGAGAGTGTTTTCCGTCTACACCTCTGTTTGCTCCTTCAAACCCTGAACGTGCCTCATCATGTCCAAAGATACCAAGTAATCCCCAGACTTTGCCAAAACACCCCCATGCGCATCATGTTCGATATTCGAATGTCGTCATAACTACCGCGGTTATTCGGCCTTAGCCGGCGGTTCTGTTGCTTGTGTGGCCTGTGCCGGAGCGGGCTGCGAGGGAGGGGCCGGGGCCTGGGCCTGGGTTGGGGCAGCCGCTGGTTGTGTCGCTTGCTGGACGGGAGACTGGGCTGACTGAGGCTGAGGGGCCTGAGCCGGTGCTGCCTGCGGGTGAGCTGTAGGCCCTTGAGGCGGCGAAGAAGGCAGAGCAGGATGCTGAACCTTCTCCTCCGGCTCTCTTCTGATATCCAAGCTCTTGCCTCGACCAGACATGATGCTAGAGCCGCCCAAAGACGACTGCCGATCTGCTGGGGGTGACTTGTTTCTCTTCTCGGCGGCACTCTCCTTAGCCTCACGGTATTTGTTCCTAATCCAACCGATCGGGCCCTTGGATTCGTCCTTGCCGTCCCTATCCCTACCAGATTCGTTGCTCTCAGAGTTGTGCATGCCTTGCTCAGAGCTCTCACCAGTAAAACTCTTGCGGGGCTTGTAGCCTCCACTACCGATGGAAGTAACACTGACATCGGCGTTGTCGTTAGAACCAAATGCCAGACGGGGCGACGTGATGCCGGGGTGACCGTCGTCCTTTCTTTGGCGAGAAAGCCTCCACCTTCTCTTTTTCTCCTTTTCCTGCTCTATCGCCTCTGCCGACGTCGTCATGATGGACTCCTCAGTCTGATCAATGTCAGAACCTTCGTTAAAAGATGAATGAAGCGAGGTTGGTGGCGACTTCTTGGCCTTCAGGGTTTGCTCAACATGCAGTGTGTTGGTTGAGGGGACTTGGGAGGCGCGCGGAGTAGGTTCCGAGGGTGTGTCACCTGCATTGGGTTGCTGTCTGATGGGAAGGGCATCATGCTCAGGGATCGGTCCTCCCACCTGCTCCAAAGGGTTCGGGGCCTCAACGCTTGGCGAAACAGCAGCAGAATGCGTACCTAAAGACGCGGCGGAACTTTGCGCGCTAGGGTTCAAACTTCCGGGTATCCGCTTCTTCTTCAGCTTATTCGGCTGCCGTTTCTCGCCCTCCCCGGTGGGGGACCTTTGAAAGATGCTGGGCAGCGTTCTCTCCTTGACGGGAGTCGTAGCCTCGTGTGGGTCAAGCAGCCTTTCCTGGCTCCTTCCTGCGTTCCCGGCAGCATTGGGAGCCAACGTGGAGGTTCCGATCGCGGCGGGCGCAGGCGAAATAGTGGAGGCCGAAGGGGACTGGTCGGGTACCTCAGCAAGCTCCTCGGTCGTTGACGGAATCCTAGGGGATGATCCAGGGATCGGCGATGCATCGCGCCTGAACCTTCCGCCCTGAAGAGCGGGAGACTTCTTGGACGGGACGGTGTTGCTTCTACCGAGACCGCTGTTCGGAGTCGGCGCGAGCGCAGGGCTGTTCGGCGTCGTCGAGCCATCGTGGTGCGAGTGTCGCGAGGACGTCGATCGGTTCCTACGAAGCATCCCATCTCTCCTCACGCTCTCAGCACCTGCGCTCGCGTTAGAAGCAGACCTTCCCAAGCCCGAGGCCTTTCTGTTCGGGTTGGGGGTGACTGGTCCAGCCGCAGGTGGGGGTGTACCCTTTTCAATCAACTGCTTTGTCTTCTCGTCGGTGGCCGTGCCCTGCATGCCGATCAAGAAGTGATCCTGGTTCTCAATCAAGAATATGAGGACATGCTGGTTCAGACGGTATTCCTCGGGTGCCATTGCGTGCTGCGGATGTGACAACATGCCGGGCTGGAAGATGGCGGCGAGGTTCTGAGAGTTCATCCTGTTCTCCTCCGACTTAGCGGCAAATACAGCCAAAAGATCCAAGATGTAAAGCAATAACTGGCGATTCAGTGGTGGCAGTTCCGTGATGAGTTTCTGGTACTTGGCAATCGCGGCTTGCTCGTCAAAGTTCTCCACGAATTGCGGGCCGTCAGCATCGCCGGCCGCTTGCCTGGTAGAACCTCGCAAAGGCTCTCTGAACTTCTCGTACAAATCCAGCGGCACGACTGGCTCTGGGAGGTCGTTGAGGTATCGTCGAAGAACGTTGGCGGCATCATGGACGGTGTAGTTATCCCAAACCAAGCCCTTGCCGTAACGATCGGGGGAATCAAAGATTTGTTTCAGCTCCTTGATGCGCTTCTCAGAGCCACTGAGACGGAAGATGCCCTCCACAGTCGTAGCTGCAATGAAGGTGAGTATGAAGACTGGCCCGACTCGGGTTGCGCGAACTCACCCTTCTCCTTCAAGAATACGCCACACTTGGCGACGACAATCGGTACGTAGCCATAAATGTAGCTCTTTCCGTTCTCATCGACGAGTGAGATTGCGACGTTGGCATATGTGATGCTCTGGCGGAGAGGGACACCAAAGATGCCGTGAGGTCGAGTTTCTGCTGTATTTCGTTTAGCTCTTGAAGTAAAGGAGGTAGTCATAGCTGCGCGGATCCGCTTGGCACACTGGCGCACAGGCTGAGTGACGGACAGGGACATCCTGTTCAGCACATCCACCCGGCTAGTGGTGGTGGTGGTAGTGGGAGCTGTCGCATCACTTGAAGCGACGATTCTGGGCGGAAGATGGTCGACCGGCTCAATAACGTGCCTGTCTTGTAATAGCAGGACAAAATCGAGCGGGACAGGCGACGTATCCATTTGGTCGTCGACATCTTCACTGAAGAGGGGTTGTGCTGGGGGCGAGTGTTTTGATGCGAAAGTAGAAGGGTGTCTACCATGGTGTTCCTGGTGTTTTGAAGGCAGCTTGAAGCCCTTCCACCACGACTTCAAGTCTCTCTTGTTTGGGGTCGCAGGTCCGGCGGTCGCCGTCGAAGTGCCGGTCGAGGGCTGGAAAGCCTGGTTTGGGGGAGGAGCGGCGGACGTCATCGCAATGACGGGACGCAGATGGTGGGAGCTCGATTATCGTGTAGTAGCCAGCGTCGGGATTGCAGTTCGCGGGGAATAGAGATGGGCGGGGCGTCTGGCGACCGAAAACGAAGGGGAAATTGAGCGAGAGCGATCGGGGGCAAAGTCGATGCAGCCAGTTTCGTCTGGGGATATGGTCGGTCGGTCGGCTCGCCTGGTCGCTTGGTGGTGTTTTGCACTGGGTTAGGTTGCTGGGAAGGTATTGGGTGTGAGCATGCGCTAGGATTGGATGCGACGCGCAGGCGGTAATTGGGCGTGGGGTTGTTCTTTTGGCGCGCGAGTGGTTTCCTTTGTCAAATGAAGCGCTCCAGCGAATGTATGTCCTTCGGCGTGGTTTTCTGTTTTCCCGGCCTACCGTGATGTCGGTGTCATGGAGAAAATGCTGGCCATGAACTGGAGCAGAGGGTGAGGTGGGAGCGAATGACGAAGGAGCGTCCGCGAAGAGGTAAAGTAGGTAACAGTCCCAAGTGTTTTTGGGCAGGGCTGGCCAAAGACAGTAAGTGGTAGGCGACGATGATGCGGAGCTGGTCTTGGGGGGGTAAGGTGTTGTATCGGCGGGTGTCGGTAAGACAAGAGCTGTACGTTAGTGGGATTTCAACGACAGACAATGATGAAAGCGAGTGACGTTTCCGATCAACGCGCGCGAAGCACAGGTTGGTGTCCCCGTCGAATAGAATCGTCGGCAAGAATGGCAAAACAAGACAGACGCTGTGGGTTTTGGGAAAGAGTTTGGGACGAGGTCGAGAAGAAGGGGTAAAAGGCAGGAGTTCAGGTACAGGTCCGGTACGGTAAGGTAAGCGAGTGGGAAGGTGAGTAAGGTGAGGTAAAAGGTAAGAGGAGGTCGAAGCAGACGAGAGGTCCAGGTGGTAAGGTAGGTATGGGGAGTGGGAGACGGAGGGGGGGTATGCAGGTAGGTGCTTGTTGCCGCTGGTGGGAGCAATGGTTGTGGTGGTGGTGGTGGTGGTGGTGGTGGTGGTG
>JAQIUT010000734.1:0-15088 GCA_028654355.1 Colletotrichum sp. SAR 10_99
TCTCGTTGTGGAGCCGTCATCGTGCATTGTAGCGGGGTCGACCGTAAGGTCCAAGGGGCTTATCCCCGTGGGGTCTTGGGCGTGTTGGGCGTGGTGGCTGTGAGAAGGGGGAGCGTCGCTTTGTAACCCGTCGGGGCCGGCGCGGGGTAGATGGTCCGTTGGAACGGAATTGTACACTTTGCTATCGCGAGGCATATTGCTGTGCAAACAGGGTTCCGGTAAAGGAAGGTGGCGTATTTGGTTTTGAAATTGCTAGTTTCGCGTCAGCCTTACGATGTTTGATAGCTCGCAAGCGCCCGCTTCCTCGCAGAGCGGGCGCTTACAAGAGGGTCAAGCAAGAAGCTGCGTACGTATTGCGAGGTCAACCGGAAGAATGACGACAGAAGCGTAAGTGTGGACGTGAGTTTCGAGTTCGATCAATATGTTCATACTTCTCAGTACAGCTATGTGCAAAAAGCATGTCCTGTTGAAGTAAACTCTCTTGATTCTCTGGGCGCACGGACTTGCTTCTGACAGTGCGTATATCATCAGCTTCGCACATACTACTGACAGGGGGCTCTAGTTGATTACTCCAGAAATGGCTAATTAGGAAAAGGATGGGATGAACACCGTGGCCTCTACGTTGACTCATAGCCGTAGTGCTGAAAATGGCTTTCCTAACTTCCCGTCAGCAACACCAGCGAAGGTCAGCAGAATCGTCAACGGGCTTCACAATCATGGCGCCGTTTCTCGCTCGTTCTACGCATGATCTTCTCCGAAACATAATCTACAGTAAGTTGCTAGGTGAGACAACGGCTACTGACGATAGCATAGCCAAGTTGGTCGGATGTAATCCACGAACTGTACGCCGAATCCGCTCGAAATTGCGCACCTTCGGGACCACAGAGACACCGACAAATACCCCCGGCCGCCCCAAGTCGATCACGCCTCCTATGCTGAGCGCTCTGCGCGGCAATCTGGCTGTTGACCCGTGTCTGACCCTAAATCAGATGGCTACCTTCCTGCGCAAGCACTGCGATGCCGACGTGTCCCGATTTAGCATTAGCAGAAGCTTGAGGAAGGACAAATGGTCCCAGAAAGCCACACAGAATATCGCCCAAGAGCGCAACCTAGACCTGCGAGACGAATACATGCACCAGATCTCACAGTACCGGTCCGAGCAGTTGGTGTTTGTGGACGAATCCGGCGTCGACAAGAGCATCGGTATACGCCGTCGAGGCTGGGCCCCTCGAGGGAAGCGACCACGCCAAATCAAGCGATTCCACCGCGGTCGGAGATACCAGATCTTGCCGGCGTATACTCAAGATGGGGTGATACACTTTCGGGTTTTCGAAGGATCAACCGACGCAAAAGTGTTTGAGAGCTTCATCGAAACGCTCCTGCTATACTGTGGTCGCTGGCCCGAGCCACGGTCTGTTTTGGTCATGGACAATGCCTCTTTTCATCACTCGGACCGCATTAGGGAGATGTGCACGGCAGCAGGAGTGGTGCTGCTTTACTCGGCCCCGTATTCGCCTGATATCATTCCCATAGAGCATTTCTTCGGCGAGTTAAAGAATTTCATCCGACAGGTCTGGAACGAGCACCAAGGATTCATACGGGCCGACTTCCAATCATTTCTAGAGGAATGCGTCATGGTTGTCGGCCAGCGGAATAAGAGTGCCAGAGGCCATTTCCGAAACTGTTCCATATCTATTGACGAGCCACTAGAATGAGGCAAAAAGACAGTCTGAATACTATGCTATTAAGGCCACCTGTTCCTGATCTAGATAGGCCTGAATATCCCGCACCCATCGGCGGGCCACGCCTTCCAGCACGCCCTGCTCGATGAAGAACTGAGCATCATTGTCGTCATGAATAAGCTCGAGATCCAAGCCCATCTCAATCGTTATGTTGTATGCCAGCTCAAAGTGTTGTTTCTGGGTTATGCTCCTGACTTTGGAGCAATGCCATTTGCAGTACGCCTCAACAGCATCGTCCCTCAGCCCATCCACGCAGAGGGGGGGCGGACGGGAGGGCGGGATGCCAGGGCTGCCGAAATCCGGTGTCATTCTGTCCGACGCTGCCGTATAGTCTGCGATGTGGTTATGGATGATCACTGGGGTATGACTGGGAGGCTCTGATGCCGAGTTCTGTCGCTTGCGCTTGCGACCCTGTTGTTCCTGAGCATATAGTTGCGCCCGGATCTCCTCTGGCACGTCGTCATGGGTCTCCAGGCTATGGCCTTGCTGTACCCACCTGACAAGATCTCTCATGTGATGATCAAGTAGTTTGTGGTGCATCTTTCGGGCGCGATCCTGCCAGCACCACTGTCCGTTGTCGCATGGGGCACCCGGGCATCTCATGAGCTGATAGACCCGTCTCCATGGATCAACCTCGCCAGCAGCCTGTTGCTCGGCATCCATCCGTGCGGTTCGCTCCGCGAGACCAATCGCGGTAGCGCCTCTTCCAGCGGGCCGGCCCGTGGAGGCACTCTCCACGTAATCCAGCTGGACATAGACCTTCAATCGCTTGCCAGCGCGGAGAAGCTGGCTCCATCCTTGTAACTGTCTCTCCACAACTGCCCAATCAATCTGTTGCCCTTGGAAATGCTTTGTGATTTTATCTTCCGACCGGTCGTTAGGAACCGACATAACGATTGTCGTCGCACTGGTCTCGTATACTTTCTTCTTTGAGGCCACGATCTCGTCGACCTTGGACGATAGTACCTCTTTCCAGAAGTCGTTTGGCGAGATGGCAAGGTTTTGCTCAGTTTGTTCCACGGCCTTTCTACTGTTTAGGGTTAATTTCCACTGCATAGTGTAAAGCATCCATCGCGGGGGCTGTTCATCGTATGACTGGCCTGGAGCCCATCTGCTGTAGTCCAAGAACGGCAACGCCCCGGGAATGAGGGGAAGCTGACTGTGCGGGGAAGTGCCGTGGTTCAATTCATCGTCGGAATCAGAGATGTCTGAGTCTCGATGATCAGCCTCATCGTCGCTGGTGATCTCGTATAGCCAGTTATTTCCGGCCATGGTCGCAGGCATTGGCTAGAGTGAACAATGCATAGAGGAGATGAAACGTGGCAAACGCCCGACGGCGGCCAATTGACACTTTAAGTGACAGATGGCGTTCCGGGGTCTCGAACTAGCCTATTGGAGTATAGGCGATTATCGAAGGTTCTAGAAGGCCTCTTAAGCCAAACATCACGTAATTATACTGTAATGGTGAACCATCTCTTGTTTCGCTCTCTTATCCTCCACCTAAACCTTTTTGTTATATTATGTTGCTGCATCTAGATGTCAACTCTATGTAGCGTACAGCAATGCATCATCTCAACGATGATATGATTGGCCTCACATCATCCCCTCGATGCCAAGGTGTTATCTCACCCCCAAGACCTATGGCTTAGAGGCAGCCAACCCAAACGACAAATCAAATTCGTAGAAGGCTCAGCCTGCTGCATCACTCCTGCATGCTGCTGCATGAAGGCACTAATGACCGTGTCACGTAGCCAGCCTGATCTTCGTAGCCCAGAAACAAAAAAGCAGGCAAACCCCGCTTCTCGCCTTTCCGACCAGCTCCGAAATTTGCCATTATCGTCGTTCTTGCTCGTTGACGTTGCGTTAGCGTCTTCCTAAACGTACGCGCTTCACATCATCAATAGTCACAGCTTAATCTTTCAATATAGATTGAGTGTCAGTCATGGCAGACGTCACGAAATACACAGTCGGCTGGATTTGCGCCCTTCCCACCGAGTTCAACGCGGCGAAGGCCTTCCTCGATGAGAAGCATGAAGACACTCCTTCCGTCGCACGTCACGACAATAACAGCTACGCGCTGGGCAGGATCGGCTGTCACAATGTCGTGCTCGCCGTCTTGCCTGACGGGGAGTATGGTACAACTTCAGCAGCGGTAGTGGCTCAAGGCATGCTGCACAGCTTCCCCAACGTGCGCGTTGGGCTCATGGTCGGCATTGGCGGCGGTGCTCCCAGCTCGAAGCACGATGTGCGGCTTGGTGATGTCGTGGTCAGCAGTCGCTACGGGGGCAAAGGCGGCGTCTTTCAGTACGATTTTGGCAAATTGGTCCAAAATCAGGACGCCTCCTTCGAGCACACGGATTTCTTGGACCAACCACCGATGGCGCTTCGAGCAGCTGTGAGCGCACTCAAGAGTCAGTACGAGATGGAGGGACACCAGCTCAATGCCTATATTGAGACGGTATTAGCAAAGTGGCCTCGCCTGCGAAAGGCTTATGCACGGCCACCTCTACACAGCGACAGGCTATATCAACCCGATGTTCTTCATCTGAACTCCGCGGACGGATGCGACAGCGTATGCGGCGATGGTCCGACTCACCTTGTGCATCGGACTGAACGAGAGGAACTTGACGACAACCCCGCGATCCACTACGGATTGATTGCTAGTTCAAACCAGCTGATGAAAAACGCCACTATCAGGGATAAACTGGCAAAAGAGAAGGGCGTCATATGCTTCGAGATGGAGGCGGCTGGTGTAATGAACCATTTCCCATGTATCGTCATCCGTGGTATCTGTGACTACTCTGACTCGCATAAGAACAAGAAATGGCAAGGGTTTGCGGCGATGACGGCGGCTGCTTATGCAACGGATCTCCTGCGTCAGATCCCGCTCAACAAGATTGAGGCTGAGAGACGAATCAGTGATGTTCTTGGCCAACGTCAGTATGAGAATCCTAGTTTGATCAGCATCGTCTAACTCCGTATAGTTCAAGAAGATCTCAGCTCTATACAAAACGTTGTGACTGCAACAAACACCGCTGTGATGGCCTCTAGAGATGACCAGCATGTTGAGAAGCTCCATCGCTGGCTATCACCTGCAGATCCGTCGACTAACGCGACGAGGGCGAGAGAACGCCGGCACGCTGGTACTGGAAGATGGCTGCTGGAAAACGCCACATTCCGAGAGTGGGAGGCTGGAAAACGTCGATGCCTATGGCTATATGGGCTTGCGGGATGTGGCAAGACAGTCCTGAGTACGACAATTCTTGATCATCTCGAGCAAACGGGCGCATACCTTGCACTGAGATTCTTCTTCGATTTCAACGATGCAAGGAAGCAGAAACTAGAGGACTTATTACGCTCGTTAGCTTTCCAACTTTACCACACCGGCGCAGAAGCCGCAAAACGACTCGACAGCCTGTTCACATCTTGTAACGAGGGCCGCAGACAGCCAGACATCAGTGCTCTTACGGCCTGTGTTGGGTCGATGCTGCAGAGTTCTCAGAAAATCGCCATCATCCTAGACGCTCTAGACGAATGCACGACGAGGAGGGAGCTCCTTTCCTGGGTTGATGGTCTTTCCAGGAGCTCAGAAACTAGCAGCCCCAAGCTGATTGTGACTGGGCGGCCTGAAGCCGAATTTCAACATGAGATTCCTCGGCTTTTCGGCAAAAGTAACTGCAAGCTGCTCAGTAAGGAGGCTGTCAACGTCGACATACGCTCCTATGTCGACCACGAGCTTAATCAGCGGCCAGATTTCAAGGACAAAGCCATATCTCCCGAACTTCTGGATCAAATTCGCAGCCGAGTTGGAAATGGAGCTGATGGGATGTGAGTTAACATGAATTGTGAAGCTTTGCGGAATTCTCATAACCAGTCTAGGTTTCGATGGGCAGCGTGTCAGCTGGACAGTCTCGCCCAATGTCTCCACCCACAGGAGATAAGAGAAGCTCTAAGCGATTTGCCCCAGGACCTCAATGAGACGTACCAGCGCATGCTCCAGAGCATACCGCTGGGGCGCATGGACGACGCATTTCGACTTTTACAGTTTCTCGTCCATGCAAAGCGACCTCTAACAATATCAGAGGCAGTAGATGTGATTGCCACACGGAAAGAGAACGGACAACAAGCGTTTAACAGTGAACGCAGACTTTTTCATCAACACGACGTACTGCGTTACTGCCCTAGTTTGGTATTGATCACTGAGGTCACAAGGCGCAAGGAAACCATCAGAGAAGTCCAGCTGGCCCACTTCTCAGTTAAAGAATATCTGGTACATCAAAGCCAGTTCAAACTTGATATTGCCAGCAGCGCAATAGCAATCACTTGCTTCACTTATATCAGGGACATCAACTGTAGTCTCCGGAAGATGAGATCAGAATTTCCTCTGGCACGATATGCTGCGGAAGTGGCAATGGAAAATGCTCTATTAGCAGAATGGTCCACCGAGACCGTTCAAGAGACGGTAACTTTCGTCCAGGAAGAGGCTACTTTTCAACGATGGGCTTCTATGTACCAGCCTGATAGGCCTTCGGAAGACGAGTCTGGATTTCCCGAAGCACAGAACCTGTACTACACCTGCCTCAGCGGACTCACAAAGGTACCCAGATTGCTCCTCGACAACGGCGCAGACGTCAACGCACGGGGCGGCAAGTACGGCAGCGCTCTCCAGGCTGCTTCTTTAAAAGGCCATCAAGAGATTGTGCAGCTTCTCCTTGAGAAAGGCGCAGACGTTAACGCACAGGTCGGCAACTACGGCAACGCTCTCCAGGCTGCCTCTATAGGAGGCCATCAAGAGATTGTACAGCTTCTCCTTGAGAAAGGCGCAGACGTCAACGCACAGGGCGGCATATATAGCAACGCTCTCCAGGCTGCCTCTTCAGGAGGCCATCAAGAGATTGTACAGCTTCTTCTTAGCCATGGGGCCAACGTCCCTTATAGGGGTCGCAAGAGATCGTACAGCTTCTTCTCAATTAAGGAGCCATCTCTACGTTAACAAGGAGGCACCTGAGACGCCCACAGGAAAAAATTCGACATGAAGGGTGCAATCATGTTTTTCAAACACGGCGACTCTAGAAACACTCCTGAGGCTTTCTTGGCAGGAAGCCGCACAGCGCTCAAACCTTTTCTTAGATCATTTTGTCATAACACGCCACCCGAAACTGAAGCTGGCCTCGTATAAACATTCAAGCCCCGGGCAGTAGAGCGGCTCTAGTGAATCGAACGCCAGTCTCAGCTACGTCGGGGTATCTTTGTGGGGAAAGCATGTTTATCCTTTTCTTATGGAAACTCTTCGTCTGAGAACGACTGCGTTATGCTCCTACCGGCGATATGATGCCGTGAACTGCCCGGTCGCAAAAATTGCGCTTCCCGCCAGTAGCAGAGGTATATATCCATTTTGGATGTAGATACTGTAGTTTTAGAGCTACATATAATCTTCTGGAATCTTTGGATATTTGTGGAAAAGAACATGGCGAAGATTGTAGCTCGTCGTCTGCTACACTGTGTAGACTCTCCGCAAAGTCTCCATAGCACTCAGTACTTAGAGAAACTTCAGTAGAGATAAAGTAATCAGATTAGTGTACTTTATTGCAAGCGATGCCGCAGCCGTTTTGGGCTTACTCCCGTACTTCAAAGTCTTGCTAAGTATCGCTGGCCCGTGCATTCAGACCGCAATGAATTCAAAGAGGACACTAAATTTGCACATAGCTGTATTAAATGCTACTGTACAGTGTGTATGTCATTTTACGTTAAATCACTACCCTGTCCTCTGTCGCTTGCACGAGAAGATCCAGTGCAGTAATCCTTCAGCTGCCGGTGGATATAAAACTTGTCAGCACTGTCAGCGGATTGCGATAATCGGGTTAAATCGATCAATCATTCGGTGCTATTCTGATGATGTGTCAGCACGCTTGTGGGAACATATTCGAGGCCCGTCTTGCTATGTATGTAGTAACGGAGGATCGCACAACTGGTGTCCGCTTCGCAAGGTGGTCCGTGGAGCACAGACCTTCCATGGATTAGGCATAGCCTATTGTGGCGCGAGTCAGGGGTACCTTGCCAGTGACCACTTTGGTTTTCTTTTGTGGTTCCCGATTCCTTCCTAACTACTTTGGTTTTGTTATCCAGTTTCTTTTAGTCTAGAAAGAGATTTTTTGACTGTTAAGCTTCAAGGCATCAACAGATATGCTGCCATTTGGCCTCATCTTTCAAGGTCACAGGGAACCTTGAAGGCAAGGATCAGCATGGCTATAAAACTAGGCAACCTAGCCTTGCCAGTAACCACCCCACACCTGTTTGCGGGAGACAAAAAAAAGGTGGTGCGGGGTTGAGTCGGCCTAACTTTCGTCCGCAAAAGAGTGTCCCAGTGGTGCATCGTAGTACGGTGCCCAGGTTTATCCTCCACATTTCATTAGTCAGCCAAAGTGACAGGATATGTAAGCAACTTTCACTGCTACTATTCACCTTTTTAAGAGATATCCGTCCACCCAAGCCGCCATTCCATCTGCGCCGTAAGCAGCTTATAGCACCTGGGATACTTTGTTGCTTGCCCCGCTTATTGGAACCTTTGGGATCAGGACCTGCTGCTGGATCGCCATCGTTGCAAATCGAGCTCGTACTGTCTCCAAATTCGAAGGCCCAAAAACCTAGATAGAAGGAGTGCAAAATTCGACGTTGTATCTTTCGACCTTCGTCCAGGCCTTCATGTTCCATTCTGCTTGTGGTTTGAAACTTACCTCCCTTACCTTTACGCTGCGAGAAGCCGTTTCGAGCCTGGATCAACGTATCCCTGCCATGTGTGCTCACCAATAACAGTAGACCTGCGAAGTGGACACCAGTTTTGCGGTCTTCTGTACTGTGGAACTTATGTTTGATTGATTATCTGTAGTAGATTTGTCCAGTTTCTCCTATTTCCTTTTTCCGACGGTAAAGGAAATTATGATAAACATAGCCGAAAGCGGTATCGTACATATGTGTGTGTGTCAATGCCAGCATATGGACGACGCAAGCTTTGTTTGCTGAGACCGTCGCTGTGTCTTCAATAAACTGAGCCGATTCTGGTCTTGGCGTTCGTACTTGTGCCCGCGATGGATGAGTTCGTTATGATGCAAGTAATGACAAAGGTCTTGTAATACGATTCGCGGTGGTTGCGATCAAGCCGCCGAGGGCATTCCACTGGCCACGGCCGCATGCCCGAGTAAGAAACGCGGTCTGGCGATGTTCAAAGTGAAGTTGACGAGGTATAAAGCAGGACAGAGAATGTTGATGAATACCTCATAAAGTTCATCAACTTCTGTCCGACATGACGGCGTCATCGTCATACATAGCGGTCGATTGACTGGTTTGCGTTTGCGAGAAGTCAATTCGTAGCACTGCTACTGCAATCGAAATAACCACAAGGCTATATTTGAAGATCGATAGTGCATAAAGAGCAAAGCTGGCTATTGCTATTGTTAACTCGACGAGGATGTAGAAAAAGAGTGCTAAGAGAAGTTCTTTAGGTAAACACGCTGGTCGCTCTTTTAGTCGTTCGATTAACTGATGAGCAGAGTTGTTTATATCTTGAGCCGGTTTAGGATGAAACATGACTGACAAATACAAATTTTAGAAGTTGCGGTTTGGTCAGATAATGCCCGGCCTTGAAGGAACGATCAGCCCATTTATATAAGAACACAGGCAAGCTTCGTTGATGTCTCGGAGCATCTTGAAATTACAAATCTACTGGTTCATTCTATCTCCTTCTGTGTGGTTCTCTGGATCTTGTGGCGGTACCCTGGACCCGGCTATTCAAGTCTCAAGCTAGGTAGGTACGGTGTCATTCTTCAGGGGACAAAAGACCAGAACGGAAGTCTAACCCGCTGATTGCTTCAAATTATGTTCTTCTTTCATGCAACCGGTCATGACATGTCCTTGATCTGGTTGTTACTTCATGGGGTAACCAACTTCAGGATGCTCTTGCAATCAGCTGCGGAGATCGCATGAATCATCGGATCGAACCATTGACTGTTAGAGCCGGAAGCTACGCCCCTATTCAAGGGTACGGTACATCGAGTTTAATTTTAGAACACTTGCAACTCACCCACTTCTGCTGCCAACCAGCTCAGCTCACGATGAGCTCACTACAGTCAGATCAAGTCGTCGGGAAGCATCACACATCTCGTTCTCCTTTCTTGCTGCAGTGCTTCATCTCAAACAGTTCTCGCATTGCTTGAGGTCGTTTGTTTGATCAGCCACGTCCACGCAATGCCCATTTCGATTCCATTGGAACATATTTTCACCTGGACGTCAATCCTTTTGAACCCACTTCAGCGAAACAGGCCCTCCGCGACGTCACGAGGCTGTGTATGTGAAAACGCCTTGTGGGAGGCCTCCCGTCGGAAAGAGATGCAGTTACCAGGATACTCCGCGTTCAGTAATACTCCCAAGGCTTTCTTCCGAAGGCTTGGATTCAACTTCGGCTTCCGGGCTCATGAGACCCGTAGCCAGAACAGATTTAACATGCGTAGACATCGTCTTCATTCTTTCAGATCTTACGACTTCAAACACCTCATCTTTTGACTGAAGATCTGCAAGGTCTTGAATCTATTCAATCTCTTTTCGTCTCGTCCGGAAACTTTACAACATGATCACCACGGCTTTGGCCTATTCCCGCTTCCACGAAGAGGGCACATGTAACCTGGAGAGTTTGTGCGAACTCGGCCGCTTTGAGACGTTGCCGTCATCCTCTGCAGCCAGTGTACGGAGTATGAAAGTCACGCCAGAGACGTCTACTTACAACTCCCGCATACCGAACCTTGTTATGGGCGACGACGAGGACTTGAATATCTGGGTGGGATCAAAATCACCAGAGTTGCGGCCTGTGGATCTCCTGGCTGGGGAACTTCGATCTGCGACTGAAACTTGTGCCTTGCCTTCGGCTGGAATCTTCGATGAGGATTTGGAACTTTTTCTTGATGGCGGTTCCAACGAATGCGGGACTTCAATGGAAGTCTCTGACCATTTCGACGTCTGGGAGGCCTCAGCTGCAAGTTGCACGGAGCAAGAAACTGTCACATCCGACTTTGAAATGGCACCTGGGGACCCGTTCTCTCTCATCGAAGGGCTCGAAACAGACTTCTGCGATCAATCCAACCTACCAGGCTCCCAACCGACGCCTGAACCATCTGTTCCTTCAGCAAGGGCAACCGAATCACACAGAGGTGTAACAGTACGTCGAAGGCAAGGCCACCGAGGTCGGACGCAACTCAGAGCCCCTGTACGGAGTGGTGGAGTCCTTTCGAAGGAACGGGTTACTAGTTGGAAAAGCTGTTTGTTGGCTGAAATACAAATCCATGCAGCAGACGAGAACGGATGGAAACCGAATCGTCGCGGAAATCGATGGGAGAAGGGCGAAAGTTCTCTTATGCCGGACGAGATGTGTGGCCATAATCGACCATGTTCTGTTACTGTCAAATTCGCTGGCGTAAATGTGGAAGGAATTGATATGGCATGGCAAGAAAACGAGAAGCAGTACATCGGAAAGGACAAAGTGGCACTGGTAACCAAAAGGCTGAGGCTTAGCACTGATCAAATAAAACAAATGATGAGAGCTCCGGGGCGAAGCGTTGATCTAGCCCCGAAATAGACGTTGTCTGCGATACTGGACGGATGTTCCGGGCAGAAATGAGCTGTCACACTCAATTCAGTCGAATGTCATGTCGCTTAGTTCCCGAAAGCGCAGCCGCAAGTGCAATCAAGTCAATTCTGAAACCTATCCTTGTTAATTTGGTGCTGTGCTTATCTGAGATCTGATTGTAGGCTAGCTTGCAAGTTATTCAAGTCAAACACTAGGGTCGTAGAGCGTAGGCTGTAGTGGATCAGGTCTTCAGAGGCCAAGGTGATCAGTCTTTGACTCAACAAGGTATTTTCGCAGTGAAGGTAAGCTGAGAGCAGTATCCTGAGGATGAATACTAAGAAGTTGATTGCTGAAGAGCTACAGTATGGGGGTCTGGTCCTGAGCCAGGCTCGAGTCATACTATATACAAGTCCTGAATAGTTCCTTTGTCCTGGGCGCGATGTCCTCCGGGCGGTCCCCGAGTGTGGACCGCACGCTATTGCGAGCCGAAATCCCGGCTCGGGGCACAGTACGCCCGCTCCGCCCCCCGTATATAGCCGGGGCGGCCGGGGCCAGTAGATCTTTTAAAGGGCGTTTCCGTCACGCAGCTATCCTCGTGTCGGTCCTCTTGTCAGGACCGCTTCTCTTCCGTCGGTCCTTTGACTTGTACCATAGTTCTTCCGTTTCCGAGTGAATCCCCGTTGCTCCCGTGATTTTGCAGTACAAATGTCCTGCTTTAGCCGCCCGACGCCCGAGTGGGTCGGTGACGGAACTGCATAAGTACTCAAAGCAGCCTCATACAAATGAGGGGTCCTCTCTTTTGTATACATGGCTCAGCGGTACAGTTCCAGGTTCTGACATGGTAGCACGACCACATACGATCCAATCAGAAAGAGGCCACAGAAGCCCACAGATCACTTCCTGGACATGACACCAGGGAATTAGCCTCAGCAGCCCCCAGGTTCGAGTCCCGCAGAAGAAGCAAGAACAACAAGCAGAGAACAGTTGTAGAAGCGCCTGCCTACTTCGATGCCATCCAGCTTGAGAGCTTAACAGGGAATCAGCCCTCAACCTGAGGGGGTGTGACGGAACTGCATAAGTACTCAAAGCAGCCTCATACAAATGAGGGGTCCTCTCTTTTGTATACATGGCTCAGCGGTACAGTTCCAGGTTCTGACACGGTCAACCGTTACCCTTGCATACTGCGAGACGGTAGTCGCCGGGCCCGGGCCCGAGGCCCGAATCCCGGCCCGAATCCCGTCTTTACGTAAGGGATCGGCCACACCACTTTTGACAGATCATCAGTATGGCCACTAGCAGCATAATGAATTTGGGATAAAGTTGGTTGTATTGCTTAGTGTAATCTGCTGGTCCTGCAGTAGATCTATATAAACGATGGGCGTATATCCCTTGTAAGGCAATCCTGGCCTGTGTATGTAGATAACGGAGTAATGACTGTAAGCGGTGAGTTTCATATAAGCGAGGGGATCCCTAGTTCTGACAACTTTGTAGCCAGGCGCGCCCAGCGCTCGTAGCTAGATTAATCAAGCCACTTCATGAACATACGGGTCGTAACAGCGCATAGCGTTCGTAGCTAGATTCTTCTGTGGTTCCCGATTCCTTCTTAACTTCGTAGCTAGATTAGTCAAGCCACTTCACGCAGTTCCTGATTCAGATAGGCGATTGGCGAGGCTGTAGATCCTTGTCTTTTCCACAATACCGTCACAGATCGCTGAAACCTGAAAAGTAGCTTCCTTTCAGCTTTACTTGCAAAAGTCTCTTCAAGGCTAGTGTCGCTCAGGGGCAGGCACTCGATCAAGGTCTGCTACTGGCCACAGACATGACATCTGGTAAGGCTTGATAATGAGCTGGGAAACTCAAGGTATATCCAATGCGATCAATGAAGTTTTGAGCATGGGCTGAACGTCACTGGACCAGGGAATGCTGCACAGTATTGTCCGCATTCAGGGTATTTAGGCTAACACAACTCCTACGTCAGCAAATCGCCACGGATGCGGTGACCCAAAGCGACTAGGGTCCCTGATCTCTCTCTGAAGGCGTGCATCAACGGGCGTACGGAGTAGAGTAGCCCCTAGGATATTTTGGTTGAATACCCTGCCCCACTCAGCGAGAGATTCTAAGACACTGCGTACATAGTACATGGCCTTCAGAGCGCTTGTGTTGAACCTTGTACTTGAGCGGCTCACCGCTCAAAGATGCTGGCGTGTTCCTGGGAACGCACGACAAGGGTGCCTGCCTCCAGCATCGCACGCACGGACCGAGAACATGATTTCTTGCTTAACTGCCCCAGACTGACCGAGCTCCGACTGTGCTGCCAGTGATGAGGACAGAGGTCTGTGGCTTTGATTAAGTCCTGAAGCTCATCTGGTGGCTCCTGGGGCCGCCTGAACGAACCGATCTGCGGTACCTAGATGCGACGTCGTCAGAAGTTGGATGTGGATGCATATTGCGAAAGGGACGAGAGGTGCAATATACGGCAAAGTACAGATATGGAAAAGGACCAAACAAACCGAAAAGATGTAACTGAACGGTTGAAAACAAGAGTACTATACTCAGTCCTTGAAAGACACAAAGGTCATCCGGAGAGACTACCGTAAACTTAGCACGAATGACTTTTCCTCATGATAGCCAAGGCCACCACGGTCACAGGAATCTTGCCTTATACGAGAAGGGCAGCAGGGGTGAGTACCAGTATTCTTCATCTATCAAATACACAAACCATCACTCCGCGACATGAATCCTAGTGTACGTATACCCAAGACCATCCTCAGCCACTTCAAATGCAATGCAGCCAAAGCCGGGATGGCTGGCTCGCCTTGGCGCACTTGCGTTCCGCGCCATTGCGGGACTTACCACTTTAAACACTTGGTTAAGTGCACCCAGGCTGCTTTCCCCTGCACAAGCCACCCCCTGTGGGTGCATATGTAGTCACACATCTACAGATATGCCGCTTGACAAAATTAATCATCGGCAGCTGGCTGTGCGAACAGCACTGCAGACAGACAGAGCAAGCTCACCTACTGCAGGTGTACGTTTGCAGGGTCATGCATTTGCAGGCGTGCGTTTGCAGGGTCATGCATTTGCAGGCGTGCGTTTGCAGGGTCATGCATTTGCAGGCGTGCTTTTGCAGGATTATGCATTTGCAGGCGTGCTTTTGCAGGGTTATGCATTTGCAGGCGTGCTTTTGCAGGGTTATGCATTTGCAGACAAAGGAATCGACATCGAAAGCTAACATCTAAAAGTTGCAAGGTTGTCCTCTGCCCACAGAGAAAGATGGGCACAATCAACTATCCTTCAGAGGTGAGATGACCCTCGTACTGTACAGAATCGTGAAACCGGTGTCCGCTTCGCGAGTGTTGTTTGGCTGTTTGAACGCAGCCCCTCCATGGATTAGGTGAATTGCATAAGATAGGGGTACCTTGCCAGGGACCACATAACACCTGTTCATGGGAGCCCAGAATGGCTTATTGACCAGATTGCTGAAGCTCCACTAGCCAGCCAACGTGACAGGAGCTCAGAGTGACTTTTGGCGGAGGTTGATTGTCACCGTTATACCGTAGAGACTCAGAGATTCCGGAATCCGCACTCCCCTGTCTTCAAGGGTCAGCTGAAGACCTAATTGGAGGGCCTAGCTTTAAAACAGCGAGCGGGCCTCACACAAAAAGTTGGATTGGCCTAACAGGGGGGGGGGGGGGGGGGGCGCCCGGGGGGGGGGGGGGAAACGGGATAACCC
>JAQIUT010000735.1:0-15038 GCA_028654355.1 Colletotrichum sp. SAR 10_99
GAGGGGGTCGGGGGACCATGGGTGGGTTTGGGGGGTTGGTGGAATGTTTGTGGATGGGAGTTTGGTGTTGAGATGCTGGGGGGATTGAGAAGAGGTGTAGGCGCTGGGTAGTCGGGCGTAGAACGACTGTTTTTGACTGGGTTGTGGTACAAAGGTCGTACCTCTGTCATTGTCTTCTCACAATATCGTTGTTCATGCGTTTGACGATCAATACATACCTTGGAGACGACAAGACCAAACGAGGGAGTAAAGAAAACAAAGGACAAGGAAATGAAAAGATGTGTTTAACAATGAGAATAAGAGGTGGTACCCAATTTCTCAATCAGTACTCAAGATCATGTTCATCTTTGTCACACAATATCTATCTCATGAAGAGTTTTGAACGTAAAACGCTATATAGAGGAGAAGTTGACTCAATTGGGTTAGCAATGCCGTTGATCTATTACAACTTTAGTGTTTCAAAATACCATCAACACGTGGTAAGACGTAGGAATAGACAGACCTCAGCTTAAGGTAGGCGTGCTTCACCGAATTACGTCAAGTCACTCATCCCACAGTGGCACATTACACCCTTGAAACTTAGCGTTATCGGAAGATTTGAGGTTCTGTCGTCGTGAGGTTTATAGCAATATGAATGCCCTATTTCCATCGTCGTCTTTCCGTAAGGAACCAAGCACTGCTTCACCGCTGCAGGGGCCTGCAAAACGACCGAGACGAATGCGAAAGAAAATGTCTGAGGCGTTCTTTTCTATTTCTTTCTCATTCCCCCCCTCTCCCCCAGTTGTATCCATCAGTAACAACGATGCAAAGTAGCAGGCTAACGATCCTCGCAGCATTCTTGAACAGATTTTGTTGGTGAAAGGCAACGGTTGCAGGGGTTGTGACAATCGTCACCTTTTCTCAGCGGCTGCAGGCAATGCTGCCCCGGTGCAGAAATCACCGGGGTGTGTGGCCAATCGAGATCCAACGCCGAGCAACTCGCCCACATCCCAGGGACAAGACTTCCTGTCCCTCCCAATCACATCGCAGCGGGTTTTCTTCCACGAAGCGCAATTCCCGCGCTCGCGGAGGAGTTCCAACCGCCGTTGCGACATGTGTCATTTTCATTGTTGTTGGTTCGCGTGAACTGTTAGTGGGGCTGTCCATTGGAACCCCCATGTTACACTCGGGCATATTTAGGGGGAAGGCGCCTTCCAACAGAGATCCAGTTTGTCTTCCACTTGCATATCCCAAGCCAAGGTAGGCGAAGAACTCCGGAATTCGAAATTGCGCGGGCAACCAAACGCCAAGACGGTGAATTGAATTATCGCCACTTTGGCTACAGCCTCGCGACAATGCAGGCCCCACCGGACACAGAGAATGTACGATCTTTCACATTTAGGACAGATTCTTTGTACTGTAGAGGTCGTTGGACCCTTGCTGACAGTCTTCGCTTCCAATCTAGCCTATCAATGCGGACGATGCGTCCGAGGTTGGAGACGTAAGTACACCTCTGCCCCGCTACGTATCTCTTAGCACGCAGTGTCAAGAATCTAAGATATTGACCAAATGTAGGTCCACGAAGCTTCATCGTTGGCATCTCTCAGGTCTAGCATTATGGAGAATCAAGTGGAGAATGGCAGAACTTATCATTCTTTAAGCGCGGGGAGTATGTCATTATAATAACCCGAACACGGCCAAAGATTAATTAATGCTGACATTGCAACACAGAATATAGCTATCCCAACGACGACGTGAGCTTCAGGGCCCCTTTATCGTGTTAAGATGATGTGGACTTTCTGACTGCGGCATGAAATGAAGAGAGAAAGCCAACGTTATGGTGAGTCATTCTACAGGAGCCCTTTGGGGCCTCTTCCTGCGCTGCGTAACTCACGCCCTTTGCAGACTTGCAACACCACGTCTGGTTGGTGTGCCTTGACGGCGAATTGGCACTCAATCCTGGTCATAGGACTGCCAAAAGAGTTCTCGACCTTGGGACCGGGACTGGCGTATGGGCCATCGACTATGGTAAGCCGAAACACTGGCATCAATTCATCTCCCGGAGCCACTAGCTTACGTCACACGATAGCGGACGCGTTCCCCGCTGCAGAGGTAGGAGCAATAACAAGCAAGCAATCTGTTCACTTAGTTGATAAGAGTACTCATGTTAGGTTATCGGCGTTGACCTCAGCCCGATCCAGCCCGAATGGTAAGAATGAGTTAGCAATGCCAATTGTGCGTCTTGTGCTCAAGGAGTTCACAGGACACCTACAAATTGCTTCTTCGAGGTTGATGATCTTGAGAAGGAATGGCTATGGAAAACCCCCTTCGACTTCATCATGTGCCGCGGCATGGCCGGTGCCTTCGCTAACGTACCTGCCATCATTCAAAAAGTCTATGAGTAAGTATATCCCACCATATTGCAGGTTTGGTGAAAGGCCAAGGCTATTACTACCCGGATTTGACTTCCTGCCATTCATCGCAGCTTTTATTTCCCAGATGATAGACTAATGAGCTCGTGAATTCTCTAGTAATCTCACTCCTGGTGGCTGGTACGAGGTCGGTGATCTCGCCCTCCCCCTCGGTTGCGACGACGACACCGTGTCCAAGGACTCAGCCCTTTGGAAGTGGCACGATGCTGTTTATCAGGCATCGAAGCAAATGGGTAGACCGATCGACAGTCTGTCTGTTCACATGGATACCATGAAAGCGACGGGCTTCGTTGACGTGAAGCTGCACGAGTTCAAATGGCCTCTCAACCCGTGGCCCAAGGACCCGCACCTGAAGATCCTTGGCCATTGGCAATTTCACAACCTCAGCATGGGCCTCGAAGCAATCTCACTTGCTCTCCTTACGCGCGTAATGGGTTGGACCAAGGAGGAGGTCTTCGCGCTATGCGCTCTAGCGAGGAAGGAGCTTCGCAGTCTCAAGATCCACGCGTACTGGCGGATGTGAGTACGACGCGTGTGCTTCACTGGCGTTGATGATGCTGACGCTATGGGTAGACAGTGTGTGTATGCCAGGAAGCCTGAGACAGGAGAGGATGAGCAGTAGGAGTGCCCAATGATTGGTAGTCGGACCAACCGCACCAGCATTCAGGGAGATGAACACAGTTTTAAGTGGCACGATGATCATGCGCCCAAGCAACTAAACGTCTTTCATTTGTGAATACATTATTCCTATGCGTTGCTGCAAAAACTACCTCTGGTGATATATTTCTCTTGGATGTCCTTCGCAAGTTTCATCCCTTCAACCCCGATTAGCGACATCTTTCAACAGGACACCGGCGGCAAGCTTTCTAAGTTTATTCGACGTAAGCGGCGAGTCGCTCGTGAGTAGATACCGGCCCTGCGGGCCCTGGACTGGAGCCAGGAGGAGGTTCTCGCGCTATGCGCGTTGGCGCGGAAGGATCTTAGCGATCACAGGATCCACGCATACTGGAGAGTGTAAGTTCCGAATGAGGTATGAAATAGGCGGTTTTGGTAGCTGAAATTTAGTGCAGGCATTGCGTTTACGCTAAGAAGCCTCATGATGAGAAGGAGGCATAGATGGGGTTGCAGTTCCTTTGACAAGACTTGCGTTCAGTTGAGTGTGGAGGAAGATATTGTGCATCGTCTTCACAAGTCGCGATTGCTTTCCGCGTTGTGTCGTTCATGAGGTGTTATAGTGGAGAGAATATGGACTTTCTGCATGGTAATTGACATCGTCCTCGGCAAGCGCCGGAATATTGGAGTCATAGCCAACACGGCTTCGCTCAAAACCATACAGAAACTGCTATATCCAAGCGTTCCAACGAGTTGATGTTTGTGACGTCTCTGCTTTGAGTTTGAACCAGAGGGGTAAAATGGCAGGAACGTGGATGCAGCTGCAAGCTCATGTAGCAGTCACCTCGCAAACCAGAAACATCTGCAGCCGTGGGGCACAATGGAATATGTGTCCAATCATGGCCAGTATCGATCCTGCAGTCTGCTGAAGCGAGCCAATCAAAGTCGAAGGAGGGTCATCTTGGGATCTGACGCGAGAATATGAGCCAACGGGACTTTGGTCCCCTGCTCGTGTTTGCTCGTTGGTGGCTTGCTGGGGGCTTCACCCAAACAAAGCGGTGTATCGGACGCGAAGACGGTCACAAACGCGGTCTTAAAATGCCTCTCTCCACTTCCTAACCAACGATCGGGATTCAACTTTGGCCACTCTCCCGGGCAACATGCTGCCACAGAAACAGCACCTGAAAGCCTCAAACGAAAGAATTACCAATGGACGGTTTTAATGACGCGCAAACGGTGCGAGTTCGTGTCTTCCACTCTTATGTTTGCCGACTTATTGACCCCGCAACAACTTAGCCCGCTGAGGTGGACCCCGCGTCCGACTATGAGGAGGTAATGACAGCCCCAGCCCCCAGAGGGATCAGATCTAGAAACAGGCCTGAAACAAACGTCGAGGAGTGTTTGCTTGGGGGCTATTACACACAATCCATTGGAGAGATTGCTGACTTCGATTCCAGAGCCTCGAGAGATCGACATTGAAGTCCCTCAGATCAGGTATGCGGGAGCACCAGAGGGAGAATGGAAGAACTTACCATTCTTACTGTGCGGGCAGTATGATGGCTCACCGGGCATGGATTCTCTGATGAGAAAGCTGAGCTGACGGAAACGATAGAGTACAATTATCCAAACGATGATGTAAGTTATTTATGACGTCGGATATCTGTAACAGTCGACTGCACATGGTAACCACGAGAGCTTTCAGAAAGAAAACGAGCGTTTAGGTAAGACAAGACGAGATCAAACGCCGTGCTACTAGGTTCAGTTGCTAAAGGGGTGAATCTCGGATGACTTAGATTTGCAGCATCACATATGGTTGCTGTGCCTGGACGACAACTTGGCATTAAATCCCGGGCACAAGAGTGCCAGGCGCGTTCTGGATATTGGCATCGGTACTGGAATTTGGGCCATCGACTTCGGTTCGTTGAGCGGCTGTGAATTTGAAGTTCAAAATAGCGCGGAAGAAACTTGCTGATCCACTTTGTCGCACCAGCGGACGAATTTCCGTCGGCAGAAGTAAGATATCATTATCGCTGTGCGGCTTCTGAGCATCTGAATTTACGATTATTTTCAGGTAATTGGAGTCGACCTAAGCCCGATACAACCCGAATGGTACGCAAGACGAATCACCAGGCCCTTTGTTGAAATTGTGTACGTATGAACGCTAAATCTCTGGCTCCAGGGTCCCGACAAACTGCAAGTTTGAGATAGACGATCTCGAGAAGGACTGGCAGTTCAGCCGGCCATTTGACTTCATCATGTGTCGAGCTATGGCGGGTTCTTTTTCCGACGTACCAGCAATGATTCGGAAGATATACGAGTATTACCTTTACCGCTACTTGCACAGTTTCCTTCAAAAATAATAACGAGGTAAAGCAAGTTTTGAGCTGACTTACGTGCTCCAAAACAGTAACCTCATCCCTGGCGGCTGGTTTGAACTCGGTGACCTCTCGCTTCCTCTGGGCTGCCATGACGGCACTCTTAGAGAAGATTCTGCCATTGCCAGATGGCATGATGCTCTTTATCAGGCGTCAGATTACCTCGGACGTCCAATCATCAGCCCATCTAGCTATCTAGACGTTATACACCAAGTGGGTTTCGTGGACGTCACTTGTAAGGCGTTTTCCTGGCCTATTAATGGGTGGCCGGCGGACTTGAAGCTCAAAGAGATTGGGATGAATCATTGCGTAAATTTGGAAATGGGGCTGGAAGGGTTGTCATTGGCACTTCTCACGAGAGGCATGGGATGGAACGAGCAGAAAGTGCGTCAGCTATGCGATGAAGCGAGGTTTGACATTCGAGACAGGAGAATTCATGCGTTTTGGCCGATGTAAGTTCATGGAATCGCTGCCTCTGATGGTTGGTACTGACAGCTTAATAAGACACTGTGTCTACGCCAGAAAGCCCTAGCAGGGTTCACGATTGTTCAAACATGGAGGAGAACAACACCAGGCCGGTTCAAGAAGACTAAACACCTGCCGGATTACCAACTTGTCTTCATATCTGAGTATTTGCATGCTTAGAATTTGACTGAGCCTATTCTGTAATTGAAAGTTTGTCGCTTGCTTCATTCCATCCCGAATCGAGGAGATTTTGAAAAGTCGAGCTACGACCTCGACATCCGCACGGTTCCATCTTGTTGCGGCGAGCAATCAAGGAGCCTTGAAAATATTTCCGCAGTCCTATTGCCGACCGACCACATCTTTCAACAGGACACTGGCGGCAAGCTTTCCAAGGTTATTGGACGCAAGCGGCGAGTCGCCCGTGAGTAGGTACCGGTCCTGATGTGTCTGACCAGTGATGCCTTCGTTCAACGTCTTGACACCGAGCTTTCGCAGGCGATCGCCAACAAGCCATTCCATTTTGCCGGGAATGTATCCAATGTCAATGTTTGCACCCGAGTCAAGCGAGTCGGGAAACACAACAATCTCGTAGTCATCATAGATGAACTTGCTTCCTGCAGGCTTGCCAACGTCTGCGGCAAGCATACTGGCCGGTCCGTGACACAGAGTGATATAGTATCGCTCATTCTGATGGGCCCAGCGCAAGATATTTCCGACAGTCGCTGAATCTGGAACACCATTCAAGACACCGTGACCACCCGGGATGAAGACAGCGATGTAGGGCGTATCGGCCGAGAAACCATTCCCCCACACCTCCTCGAGGTTAAGAGGGTTGCGAATTTTCTGCTTGTACTTCTCATAGATGCCCTTCACAGCTTCATCCTCCTTGGGAAAAGCCCACATCTCGAATTTGACAGGGTCACCGGAGATGGTAGCGATATCGATGTCGAAACCGGCGGCGTCGAGATGGACCATGGGGAGCAGCATCTCGACAGGATGGTTCCCCGTCGAGAAAAACTCGCCACCGGCCATCTTCAGGTACCGTTCTTGCGTGGCAATGAGGAGGACCTTCCATTTCCCTCCTTTGTATGCATTGGGGTAGTCGGCGCCATCAAAGTCGGTCTTGGGAGCGGTGTATTGCGTTAAAGAGAAGGGAGAGGGGAACCAAGCGTCATCCTCGGCTTGGTCAGGGACAGGCTTGCGCTCGCTGGAGTTTGACATTGTGACGAATGACAGTGTTGTTGAGGACGCAAAGTCGGATGTAACTAGAAACAGGAGTGAATCGTGGAGGACGCGAAGATGGCTTTTTAAAGTGCTCTATGGCTCATGAGTTCGCGAGTCCTTTGGTGGGGGTACCGGACAAGTGAGGGGGATTTGCGTGGAACGCGCGGAAACAGATTATCATTAGTCCACTTCCCACACCAATGGTAAGGTTTTCCGGAAACGAAACACTGGAAATATGGAGTTTAACGCAGGCCAGTTGGCTTACCGCCGTATTTCACCAAGTCGACGGAATAGTGACGTCGTGAACCTTATTTTGAGGAGACTAATTGAAGACTCTAGTCCACATCCGGAAGATGTTTGACCTACGCCGTCACAACACTCCATCCTCTCGAGCGCTCTGAGGCAATCAAGTCTTCAACTAGAAACGCTGTATATCTTTTATTAGTCTGCCCTTTTCTTTTCCCCCTTTTCGGGATTAGGCTCTCAATGCCCGTGCTTATTTACGGGTGCCGCTCTTGAAGTATCCGTTCCCCAGGAAGAACCCTTTGCGGCTCTTAACCGTCACGACTTTGTCCAAGCATGTGCAGCTATTCTTAAAACTCGCAGAGCTTTCTGACCACACTACTTGCAAAAGTCTAATATCATCCAAAGTAGATATATGTTTCCGTGCCTGTCTAATCGGCGTTTGGCACCGATTTCCCTCCAACTTCGCCTGCACTGAGTGCATTAACTTATGTAGAAAGCCTCAGATAACTTCAAACCTTTCCAACTCGTTTTCATCGGCGGGCCACATCTCACCACCCATGGCACCTGCAAATACTGTCGGACCAACAAGCGTATACCTGCCGTAGTCCTCCTTTCGCGGCCGCAAGATGAAAGGATGATCCAGCCAAGCAATGAGGCATACTGCGTCGCCCTCACGTACGCTAGTGACAGCAAACCCAGCTATCTGATCCGAGGTGAAGAACAGCCTCCCGACGCGAAGCGCGACTCTGCACTGGCTTCCAAAGTGTCGTGAGTCCCACTGAACTAGCGACGACACGGCCGTCATACCCTGAACTGCAACTGAAGATGGCGCGGACGACGACCATTCTGACTTTTTTGGGCCTTGGATAATCCACCACAGTAATCGGCAAAGACTGATGCTCATTCTCGCTAATCTAGCATCCGGCTCGTTGAGACAAGCCAAATCCTTCATGAAATTCCCTAGCACATCCAGATATGGACTTTGACAGTCGTGCTGGAACGTATGTCCAGACTCCTTCTCCTTCTCGCCCTTGATCGTGTCTTCCGAAACGCAACCCGTGCCCTCCATGCACTTGCTGCTTGCGGGAAATATGTCGCTCACAGGACTCGTGACACGCCCAACACGCACTTCCCGGAGATGAACACTATTACCGTCTCTCGAAAACGCGAAAATCGGCTTGCTTCCTCCAGAGGCAGCGCAAAGGCTCTTGTAGTAGTACTTATGTGAGCCTCTCATTTCGGCGTCCTCTGTGGCGAAGTCAACGGTCCACGAAGGCAGCGTGTCCCAAGGAACACCAGCTGTAGTTTTCTCTCTGTTTGAGAAGTATAGCACCCGTAGGCTGTCTTCCTCCTCAACCATGAGTCTCGTAGCTTCCTGGAACACCTCTCCGATTGGCTGTTGGTAATCGACCGTCATTTTACCTAGGACGCCGGGTGAAAGCGCCCGCAAAGCGAAGATTTTGTCTCGTGGCTCCGAAGCCTTCATCGAAAGCACCCGTCGCAGTTGATTCGTTGCCGCACGGAACGGACGGTCTGTTGTTGCCTGCCACCCATAAAGGTTCACATGCAAATCTAGTCCTTGCTGGGTGGGCATTGTTTCGTCCTTGGAGGCAACCGCCAGGAGGTGAGCAAGATTGGCGAAGAGGAGAAGATGCGAATCGCAGCACAGTATCGCGGAAGTTTTGTGCGCGAATTCTTGCAGGGTCCAGACCCGTGTCCAATATGGCGCCAATCTGAGACGGTGTAAGGTGGTTTCGTCGCATACTATGTAACGGTCAGACGAGTAAGAACCATATACCCAAACTGGGCACATCTATCCAAGAAAAAGACGGATTGTGATATTAAGTACCTTTCAGCGCCATCTTCGCCGTGTAGCGCTTGAATCGTTGACCATGATTGTGATCATATTCGATCCGAGGAAGAATCGATAGTGGCTTATACACCGCCAGACTACTCCAAATTTTCGGCGCGTGGTTTTCCCCCAGCCAGACAACCACTCTCTTCGCGCGATCGTAAATTTCCGCCATCATGGCCACCTGGGTGCTACGTTCCTCGCTACTCGACTGGTCAATGCAAATCGCATCGACCCAAACCCTAATCTGGCGACGTGTCTTGAATCTTCCATTCGTGGATCTCTGTAATAGACTAAGAGCCATCGCGCAGTTGGAAGTGATGAGTAGACGGGTAGCCCCTGGTCTACCGACATTAGTTATGCCTCAGCGGACTTCCCGTCGGCGGGGGCATTTTGAATGGTCAGTGGTTCGCTCGGTATTTCTCCGCCCCATGTATACGATAGAGCAAGATATGATGGCGGGCTATCCACGCTCGCCTCGACAACGTCGCACCGAAGGCCCTGACCGGAGCTGGGATCCGCATCCCGATGGAGCACCACCAGACGAATTGATCGAGGATTTGACAGCTCCTGGTACTGATATGCATGACAGCTCGCCATGATGAACGAAATTCCGTTTGTATCTCGCACCGAAGATGCGCAGGATGTCGGTCAATGGCGGGTTTTCATGCGGTGAGCATAGAGAGATCGGAGCGAGCCGTTCTTGAAAGTGCCCATGTTGGCTTGTCATCCAAAATATTGGGTTCAATAATGACATGGCGTCATCTGACAGGGCTTTTCTATGTCACATTAAGTCTTAGATCTACTGTAATTAACTTATTTAGGGCAGTTCATTTTGCTCTGACGATGGCAATGTTGCCGCGGTTGGTTATCTCTTCTAATTGTCCGAGAAGAGTAGGACAACATAGTTGACATGCCAGCATCTTCAGTCAATATTGAGCCAACCTATATAAAATACAAAATAAAATACAAAAATGGTAGAGTACTTGAGAATTCGTGCGAAAACAAAACTGGTCGAGACTTAGACCAATGTTTCATGGTAACAAACCTGAGTCAATCATCTACAATGAGCTGATTTTCACTCCCAGGGGATTGGATAGACTGCGTAATATATTATCTGTTTGACTCGGCTGAGTCTCAATCCCAGCTGCTAATATGCTCAGTCATCCCGCAGTATTTTGTTGTCGAGTATCAGCAGTTGGACTGCAAGATGGAGCAACCTTGGTCCCGCTGAGGTCTGATTCGCGAATGGGGCTGTACGACAAAACCCATTTGAACGGAGTTGATCCCAGCTGCTGTCAATTGATCGATCCTAAAAGACAAGTAAACTGTGAGCAAATAGCTCACCAACTTCTTCAACTAGGTCCAGCCAACCAACGTCCCGGGTTGTCGACGCCTCACGCCGACAGCACCCGCTAACCCGGATACTGTCATCTCAGCATGCACACATCACATGGACCCCATCTGCCAACAAAACATCATGCACGACAATGGAGCCGTCCAGAACCACCAACCCCATGCCAGACCTCCCCCGCGTCATTTGCCCGCATGGCGCCTTTCCTTTTTCTGAAATGTCGCCGTGGGTGCATCATGCCATCTCGACAGCCATGCCCACCCTTTCATTGGCCAGCCATGCCAAGACCAAATGATTTTCATCCCACCGCCAGTTCAGTATGCATCAAACCCCATGAGGACTCAACGTGAAGTTGACATGGCCTTCCAATCCTGCTGCAGTCAATTCAAATCCTGGTTCAAAAGTCAGGTAGACACTCAGCGACATTGATATTGCGGAAAACATAGGCTTTGGCCATGCATTCCACCCACCACCCTCTGGAATCGCAATCCGCATCCGGACTGGCCGCATCGCCGCAAACCCTCCGAGACACAACAAATGCCTCCACCAGGACTACGCCGTCCCCGTTTGAACCCACGTCCTTTCTTCTTTTTCCTCTCCCCATCCGCCTCTCATTCTCTCCCAAACACCTCCCCGAGAGACTTCTTTTCGAAGTCGCCCGATAACCTACACAATGTCCGCTCCAACACCAGACCCGACCCCGGCCCCGGTTCCCCCCGCCGCCCTCGAGGCCGACCCGGCCCCCACAACCGGGACCCCCGCCGCCGACCCGAGCACCGACGACCCCGACACCTCCGACTCCGACTCCTCCCTCGGCGTCGAGCTCCAATCCTCCACCGCCTCCCTGCGCTCCTCCATCCTCCAATACCGCCACGAGAACGGGCGCACCTACCACGCCTACAAAGACGGCGCCTACCTCATCCCCAACGACGAGACCGAGTCCGACCGCCTCGACCTCCAACACCACCTCTTCCTCCTCACCCTCGACGAGCGCCTGCACCTCGCGCCCCTCGACCCCGCCAAGCCCCCGCAGCGCGTGCTCGACATCGGCACCGGCACCGGCATCTGGGCCGCCGACTTTGGCGACCTGCACCCGTCCGCGACCATCATCGGCGTCGACCTGTCCCCCATCCAGCCGGCCTTCGTCCCGCCGAACGTGCACTTCCAGATCGACGACATCGAGGAGGAGCCGTGGACGTTCTCGCAGAAGTTCGACTTTGTGTACTCGCGCATGATGACTTCGGCGATTGCGGACTTTCCGAAAATGTTCCGCCAGTCGTACGAGAACCTGAACCCCGGCGGGTGGATCGAGGTCACGGACATCACGCCGATCACGTCGGACGACGGCACGCTGACGGAGGAGACGGCGCTGTGGCGGTGGAGCGATCAGCTGCTCAAGGGCACGCAGGCAGTGGGGCGGTCGTTTGACGGCGCGAAGCTGTATAAGAAGCAGCTTGAGGAGGCGGGGTTTGTGAATGTGAGGGAGGTGGTGTTTAAGTGGCCGCAGAATAGGTGGCCTAGGGATCCGAGATACAAGGAGCTTGGTGAGTCGTTGATTGGAGGAGGCCCTTTTTACGGTGAGATTCTGGTGTAACTGACTGACTATGTTCGGCGCAGGTTTGTGGACACTCGAAAACATCACTTCGGGACTGGAGGCATTGAGTGTGGCGGTATATACCCGCGTTCTCGGGTGGAGTAAGGAGAGTGTGGATGTGTTCCTGGCTGAGGTGCGGAAGGATATGAAGAATACTGCGATTCATTCGTACTGGCCTATGTGAGTATACCTCTTTTCGTTCAACTGGTGCGGAACGTTTGCAAACTGACCATGGGTCTAGTTATGTTGTTTATGGACAGAAGCCAGAGTGAGGGCATTGTGGCCTGTTGGGTGAACAATGATAGCTTTGTCCTACGAAGTATACCCTAGCATTGAGACCATTTCAATATCTACAGCATCAGCATCGGACTCTGAGGACTTCCTGTTTACTGCGGGTCTTTTCGCCAACTATGACCGGTTCAAATGTTCTTGTTCTACGGCAGAAGACCATCCACTTGTTGAGCCACTAAATATGAGCCCACAAAGTTCCAGTCCTGGTTAAAGAATCGAATATCAAGATACTCACAGTGAAACTCATAAAGGCGAGTCAAGTGGGTTTGTACAGCTATGTATCCTCCAATATTTACAAGGAAATTACACCACTCAGAGAGATTACTCCTCCACTGCAGATACTCCCGCTTCACCACCTAGTAAACAGGCATCTTGAACGCATCAAACGTGTACTTCCAGGTATCAATCGATGCCTGGTCATACACACAGCTGAACCCAGCCCCATTATCCGTCCACAGCGGGCGCTGCGGCCACCTGCACAGCTCACCGATCCCATCCCCGGTGCTGTTCAGCGTGTCCGGCGCGGCCCCCTTCTCAACCCAGTCAATCACCGTCTGCAGCGTCGTCTGCGGCCAACCACCGCCCGGCTGGTGCGAGTTCGCCCCGCAGTGCGCGCCGCCAGGGACCAGGTACAGCCGGTAGAACTCGTCCATCGCCGCGGAGCTCTCGTTGAAGCCCTGGCCGGGGAACATGATGCTGCGCACGGATTCGTAGTAGTGCACCGACGAGGCCGCGGGGATGGAGTCGTCCTGCTCGCCGTGGACGTGCAGGATCTTGCTGCCGGCGGACTGGAACGCGGAGAGATCCGGGTGCGTCGTCTGCAGGGAGTCGGCGTACTTGTTCATGCCGTAGAGCATCCAGTCGCGGAGGGTGTCGGCGGTGACGTTGGTGAGGGACTCGAGGGTCGAGGTGTCGCGCAGCTGGAGGTAGCGCGCGACCCATTCCCCGCCCAGGCCGGAGATGCTCACGCCCCAGGTGTTGGTCGCGGAATCGAACTTGGCGTTGGCGTCGGTGAAGGCGGAGCCGGGCTGGTAGTTGAGGTAGACGCGCTTGCCCTGCGAGTCGATGAGGCCGTCGTAGTACTGCTTGACGAGGGCGGCGCCCTGGGCGGAGACAGTGCCGTTCTGGGCGGGGGCCGGGTTGGAGGGCGGGCCCTGGCGCTTGGCGAGGTCGCCGAAGCCGCCGGTGCCGCTGCCGGTGGTGGCTTCGCAGGAGTAGGCCTGACCGACGGTGGTGTTGAAGTCGAAGGTCATCTTGCAGAGGTCAGAGCGGGCGACGACGCCGTCAGTCTTGCCGTCGAGGGGGTCGCAGGCGGCGATGGTGAGATTGAGGATCTTCTCGAGCTCGCAGGACGGCGGGAAGTAGTTGGCGGTGGTCTCCATGACGTTGGCAGTGAGGTGGTTGACCTGCTGCTGGCCGTAGCGGAAGGCGGGAGCGCCGGCGACGACGCCGTCGAACTGGTCGCCGAAGCGCTGGGCCTGGCTCCAGCCCTCGCGGCCGCCCTCGGAGCAGCCCTGGTAGTAGGAGTAGAGCTTTGTCTCGGCGGGGACGGCGAAGAAGTTGCGGGCGAACTGCTTTCCGAGGACAGCGAGCTCGTTGTGGGCCTGGTAGCCGAACATGTAGACGGACTGCCAGTTGATGGTGCCGTTGGCGGCGAGGAAGACGGCGTCCCACTGGGTGTTGAAGTTGCCGAAGCCGCCGTCGGTGATGCCGGAGACGGCGCCGGCGATGATGCCGGTGGGGATGTACTGGGAGCCGGAGTTGATGGCGAGGCCGCCGCCGCCGGTGGAGACGTAGCGGTTCTGGAAGGCGTCCGGGGCGGGGACCCAGTAGGTTACGTGGACGACGTCGTTGGCGAGGCCGTCGTGGGAGTAGGCGAAGGTGACGTTGCAGTAGTCGATGGTTGCGGAGGGGTACCACTCCGAAGAGACGTTGGCGCCGGTGACGACGGCGGTCTGAACGGAGGCGGAGTCGATTGTGACGCCGGGGATGGTGCCCGCGGCGGGGAGGGCCTGCTGGGCGTGCTCTGTGGTGCAGACATCTTGCAGAGTTGCCGCGTAGACGACAGCCGGGGCAACGACTGCCGCGAGGGCCCGAAGAGAGGAGGCCATGTTGGGCAGTGTGGCCTGGATGAGGTAGGGAGGTTGTCTGGCTACCAGAGGCAAGAGAGAGAAGGGAAGTGAGAGGCTGGTGTCGAGAGATACTCAAAACGGCGATGGTGGCAGAGGCGAGGCGTTTATATCTGAATGCCTCGCCTCAACCGGCAACCGTGTAACGACCACCGGGAATTCCGAGGAGCTCGCCATGGCACTGGATATTTTTCCCCATTTCGATCGTCCCTTAAATCTCGGCGAATTCTGCACTCCAACTGACGCGCATTACGACGTCGGGACCCGAGTGCTGCGGCCGTGTGTCTGAGTTCTCGGCACGCCGCTGTCTGGGAGGTGTTGAGCGATGCGGGCCAAGTGCGAGGTCTCTTTGCAGTGAACTTCCTTTGCCATGTGCATGTGGAAGGTCGCGTTTGGGGCGGCGATCGGCTGGGTTTAATAGTCCTCGGTTTAGCCCCACTGTGGGCCCGGACCGAACACGCGGGATCCAATTTAGCGCGAGTCGG
>JAQIUT010000736.1:0-15001 GCA_028654355.1 Colletotrichum sp. SAR 10_99
TTTATTTTATTTATTTTTTTTTTTTTTTTTTTTTTTTTTTTTTTTTTTTTTTTTTTTTTTTTTTTTTTTTCGGCATCCAATTTATTTCTTGCGAGGTTCATTTTTCCCGTCTTCGTCGACCTCGGTCGCTTTTGTCGCGACCGCAGCAGTCAACCCCAGGCCGTGCTACCCCGGCATCTCATCTTAATCATGTTGGATTTGTCCCAAGCTGTGGTGTCCCAGGTGCCCGGAGTCAGGCGTAGATAGATGGCAAGGCCGGGGCAGGGCAGGACGAGGCGAGGACATGGATCCTGATCATTTGCGGCGCTTCTTCTTTCTTCCACGAGGTGTGCCCGTCGTCGTCGTCGTTGTCGTCGTCGTCGACAAGGCTCACCGAAGCGAAGCGAAGCGAGAGAGCTCGGGATGCCAGGGGGCGTGGGCGCGGCAGCCATCAATCACGATCAAACCCATTCATCACCGCAGCAATGGCATTCATCGTCCGCCTCGGGACAGGGCAGCAAATGCCAACCCCTCAAGCCACACCACAAGGTTTGGGATGATTCAGGGCAATCATTCTTGAGAATGCGACTGGCTTGGATGGATTGGATGGCCCGGATGCAACGATGCGACCGAAGCAGTTTGTCTCCCTCCTGTGCAATTCCGTCGCATGCCCGAAATTCCTCCATTCCTCCAGACTACAACTTGTCGTATCCGTAGGCATCGACCTATCTACCTTACCTCTGACACCCCTGAACTGCTGAAGCGAACCTCCTTCGTACGAACACGCACATCCATGATCCCGCATCCGCCTATTTTTTCCCCACAAGATGCGACGACGAGAAACTTACGAATCCATCCGTTCGTACAGGATGGGTTGCGTTGCCTATTTCTCGCTGAATCCGAATCCTGCCTGACTCTGATTGCCTTGCTTGCTGGATGCTGGCTGACTAGCATGCCCCCCTCCCCCCCAACGTCCAATGTTTCCGAATTCGAGTGTTGACACCTTGGCCGTCTAATGACAATTCCCATGCCAATACTGATGCGATACGACTCAAACACCGTTACAACACAGCAAGCAGCAGCAGCAGCAGCAAAGGCAAACCTGGGGGAGGGGCGGTGACAGCTGCATACTTGTTGACCGCCTTACACCTTGATGTAAGGTAAGGTATCCGTAGCTACCATATTGATACGTATTCGACAACGACAACGACGTAGCGTATCCGTACGGGCACTTTACCGCCCTGCGCCTATACAACCTTACTCTCACCTCTTACATGCAGAGTACTATTCATACACTCGGCTACTTACCATTGAACAACATCCCTCTCTCCGCAGCGAAATCCGGCCGAGGTGACTGGCTGGCAGCTCAGCCCGACCCGAGGCGAGTGCTTCCCCGGCCTGACTCAGACTGGGGGTGGCGCGCGCCGGATTACATACTGCCCTTCCAAGACGGTACCACCACCACCGCCGACCTTTGTTACCCCGGATCGCCATGGCTGTTGGCCGTCGGTTGTTGGTGGGTGAAGAGGGTGAGGGTGTGGGTGTGTTGAGACGAGAACGGTGTAAATCACTTCCCACTTGCTTTGTTTGACCGATTATTTCTGCCGCTTGCCTGCTTACCTCACCTCAGCCAAGAGAGATACCGAATCCGCAGGCAGAAGGAACAAGCAGAAAAAGCCGTTGAGAGAGAGCCGAATGCATGTGTGTTCGGCTTGTGCCTGTCTTTGCTTTGCTTGTGTCTCTTCCCCGTCTCTTCCCCGCTACCCCAGTCGCACAAACACCCATTGACCATCAAACGGTGAGTTCGGATTGGGCCTTGAACGCAGTTTGCGACGACGGCACCACCACCACCAACAGCCACCCATCCCGTCTCTTGTTATTCCGTCGTTTGCGTCGTAAGCCAACCGAAACGGAGCGTTGGTGACTCTCGCATTCTGGCCTTTTTTGCCAAATGAGATGGCAAAGCTGCCTTCTCGCGCCGTGAGTGGTCCCCTTTCGTCAACGGCATTATCCCATCCCGATTCGGCATTGTAGGGAATATCGGATATCCAGCAGCGAAAACCGCTGGCTCGCGATATCGCAGTCGCAAAAGGCATGATGCAGGCATGCAAGGGAAAGCCACATCAATGGCGTACGCAGGGGCAAAGCAATCGGATAAGAGTCCCTTTCGCCTCCGGGTAGACAGGCAGTGGCCCGTGGGCGATCGACTGGGCGGCAGGCAGGCAGGCCAAGCAGGCACATCAAAATCCATGGAATGCTGCACCCAACACACAGTTCCTTTTTCGTCCTTGTTTCATGTCCATTAAACAAGACGACCTGAGGCGGGTGATGGATGGGAAAATGGGCGACGGATGCTACTCCGACACATGCCTGACTGACGGGCACCAGCGCGGCGGCTGCATTCGAGTCGCATCCGGTCCGTGCCAGCGACGGGACTGAGTCGACGATCAAGTGCAAAAGTTCAGATTGAAACGCCGGCCCTGACATTTGCGAACGCGCCCTTTCCCGTTCCATTCACGCGTGGCAGTATCCGTGGACCGTACACCGTACCTACGGAAAATCACACACCGGGATTGCAAAACTCCACGACACGAAAGCGACTCAGCGAACGACGGAGAGGGATGGAGGGAGGGACGACTACTACACCACACCACGGGTATCGACACCGAAAACGAACGCCACACCGAAGAAACAAACCGCCGCCGCCGCCCTTCAACTGAGGGAGGAAGGCCGCGTCCAAACAAGCGTCGGCGACCTGCTGGGGCTTGGCGGTTGTTTGTCGTCGCAGGGCCTATTTTGCCAAACCGCAGGCGAAGCCCGAGCCAAATCTCTTTTTGCAAAACACCCCCAGCCAAGCAAGCCCATCGCCAGCCATCGCAGCCATCGCAGCCATCGCCGGTGCCAGGCGCCCGGTCGGCCGTTCTTCTTTCTCTTTGCGGATTTCGCGATTTTAGCCTGGCAAGCCCATTTGTGATCCCTAGCTCTCCCCTAGCCCCCAGCTCTTCCCGCTTGCCCGTCCGCGGCAACCTTGCCCCGGCCGCCGCTGCCCCCTCCCCTGGCTGGCGCACCGACCGGGAGAATGGGAAAAGAAAAAGAGGCCAGGCGAGATTGAGAGCTTCTAGAAGACCGCCGGGTCCCCTTGTCCAAAAAGCGAAAGCTCCTGAAGGTGATTTTGGCCGGCAGCGGCTTGCGGGTCCCGGAGCAGGGGGTACTCTTCGGGCTTAGCTTCACTCCTTCCATGATTGCTTCTTCACGTTTTTTCTTTTTTTTCATGTGGAGTTCCTTCCCAGCTTTCCGGCTCTTGTTCGGCTCCTCCCCAACCGGATTAGTTACCCGGAGAGACGGAACCAGATTGTGCACGGCCCGAAACGGCTGCATTATTAAATTCCACCGCGACGGATTTCTCTGGATGCAAACGGTGGAAACTCGCGAAACGGTCGAGTGTGTGGGTTCCGTCGTCCGGCACAGAACGTTGAAGATGCCGCAAGCGCGCTTGCGAGATTGAGTATATTGCAACCGCACCTTTCCTCCCTCTGGCATTTGACAGACTCAGATTGAACCTTGATATTGGAGAGAATCAGGCTGCATACGGATATTGTTTAGCAGAGAGGGAAGCGGGTTGAGCGGGTGCACTGCACTGCGAGAAGACGTGTTCGCTTACCATGCAACACGATTCGTCAAGCTGCGAGTCTTCAGTGGTTGATACACCTGCGACCAATGGAGAAGCTTCGTCCGTCATCACGGTCCGCCTTGATTGGTGCGAATGCAAAGGGATCTTCAACAGCTTCAGCAGGCTGTGGACAATTATCTGCAGGGACTTTTCGTAATGTTACTTACGTCGGGCTGATCTGATAACAGCTCTCTCTCATTGAGGGGGCGGCCAAGAGGAAATCCCCGCCCAACCCCTCACTCACGAGTTATAGACGGGTTGATGCTGAGAATATAAGTTGGATCAGGCTGTAGATGCATGTTCAATAAAATCACTGGAAAGTCGTTGCATTGCTCGCAGATCTGCTCCTGCAGCCACCACTGATATCATATTCCTTGAGTTTCACAACATCATGCCGGTCCCGTACGAGATATCCGAAGCCATCCGGCACAAGAAGGCGCAATATTGCCGGTTCGCCGACTCCAACGAATGGCATCTCTTTGACGGCATCGCCCTCCCTGACGCGACCTTCAAGTTCTTCGACAAGGAGGGGGCGCTCGTGAAGCAGGGCGACACGGAAATGACTTTCGATAACCTCGCCGCGTTCCAGGCGCACTTCAGCAAGACGAACGCGCACATTGACGCGGTCCATATGGTGAACGCCGGCGAGCTGGATATGGTCGCCGAGGACGAGGTCAAGGCCATCTTCACCGTGGTCTACCATGGAGGCGCGCTGGATACGGAGGATGGGCTGCACTCGACCGGGGCAGGGCATTACCATGAGGTTTGGAAGAAGGTTGGGGATGATTGGTTTCTGAGGAGTTTGTGGATGAAGAGGATTTATTGGAAGGTCCAGGTGATTGCGTGAGGTTGAGAGTGAGGATGGACGACTTTGGTTGAGGTGTTGAGGATTCTTGTCTTGAATGTTTTCGGTTCGTCAGGTTTTTTTGCGGGAGGATCGTGTGATAACTCGCTTTCAAATGTTCAATACAACAACTATCGTGATCAATCTCGATGATCTGAGTACAATTCTCCTTTCCGGCAAATAGTAAACATTCCCCAGTGTCTGACGGTAGAGAAGATCGTGAGATCGCGATGTCGCAAGGTTGGGCCCGTCTTGGTGTTCGACGCATGCTCGATCTACAGGTGTCCTGTATTACTATATGTGTCTGGAACTGACGCATTTGGCCACATGGGCAATGTTTACCCCTTCTCATTGAGTCGATACGAGATCACCCAAAAAAGGTTTGTGACACCCCAAGATGTTGTTAGTTTTCAGTATCTCCATCATCCTGGAGACACCAGTTCACAGGAAAAGGATGTATGATGAAAGCCATTGGTACGGAGTGTGACAGGTTGAGATATTCAGTGACATACATCTTTTGGCAACTTCCTCAGAAGTTCTGGGCTATTGGATTTCCTTGCAGCCTAAAGTTTCGAGAGCGAGAAAACTCATCTCGCGATATAGCACGCAGACTGATGCCCTCGGAAGCCCACCGAAGTGAAAGTTGACATTTATAAACCAAGACCAAAACTGGCAAGATGACAACCGAGATTAAACCCAAATCAGACTCTGAAAACAACATGTCTGCCTGTTGACGTCTATTCGATATCAACTCCGCGATACTCGAAATACTCATTGAATTCCGGATCTCCAAGCAGCAGGTGAGCCAGATCCTTCTCGAAGGAGATTGCAAACTCCGGGCCCTCGTCTGACTCCGGAGAAGGGTCGCGAGGAGGATAAATCACAACGACACCCTCGGTCACTTGGTCCATCAAATGCCTGTAACCGGAAGGCTTCCCGAAGCCAAAGTCTGCAGACACAATATTGGCATCGCGATGATCCGTGTGCAGAATTGACATTGGTGGAAAGGAATCAATCCGGATGTTCATAGTCGCCTTCTCGCGCACCAGCGCAACCTGCTCAAGCATATTGTCCAGACCCTCTTGGGTAACGCTGTCAGTCAATTGACGGATGTATCGCGCTACCTTCCACAGCGGCCACTCGGAGATGAGTTCCTTCGCAGTCGGCCGTTCGACCGGCGCACTGGCCGTGGCAGCCACGGACATGACATTCTGCTGGATGCGAGCTGGCAATGGCGGGGAATGCATCCGCCGGCGCATATCGACAGGCTCGCACCAAAAGATCTTGGAGTCCGGGTCCGTCTTGAAGGTTGGGGCCCGTACACGCACCGAATGCCGCCAGAGGAAGGCGGCAAATGCATCGTACGTTGATATCCACGTGCCGTCCTTGGGCTTGGCAAGCTCCTTTAGCTTCGATGCCTTACTCTTGGGTAGATGATAGAGAAGATCGACGCCGCCTTTGTGGCCGGGGTGACGCTCTGGAGGGGGCCGACCGCTGACTCTGAGCTCCTCAGGGGGATCGGGCTTGGTGAGGCGGGACAGATCGTTACAAGCTGGATCCCAAGAGGGGAACGGTGTGCCGTGGACGATGGCGTAGCAATTCTCTGCCAGTTGATGTGTGAAGCCGGCCCAGCCCATAACATCGTTGGCGTAGTGATGGTGGTGCATATTGAAGACGAGGCCTCCGCGGACGAAGTTTGCTTTAAAAGCTGAAGTTACGGGACTGTTGTCAGGGTAGGCTTCAGGCTTTTCGCCGTATGTCATGGGCGGGACGCTCCAGAGCCTCTGGTCGCCAAGAATGACGGCGTTGTAGTTTGCCTTGTGGATGTCGTCGAAAGATGGGTATTTCTTGGCGTCACAAGGGTCATCGAGCCACTGGACGTGAAACGCGACAGTGCTCTCCTTCTTCTTGGTAAAAGAGTGACCGCCCTCGGGATCTTTCTCGATGGAACCGTTCATATGCCGTGCTTGGGCGAGGGTCCGTTCGAGACCAGCGTTGAGGATCTCAACAACTCGAGGCTTCTCCTCGTCTGATAGCCGGAAGAAGATGGCATAGTTGCAGTAGACTTGCGCTGTGAGATAGTCGAGCGTAGAGACTTTGAATTTCTCTTCTTCGGGATCGTTTTCCCACCCGTAAGGGCGAAGTTGGTAGATCTGTTGTTTTGCCATATTGTGTGTGGAGGGTTTGGGCCAGGTCGTTAGTTCTCTCGAGGTTTCTTGCCAAATGTGAACAAGTCAAGGTTGTGGACGACCATATATAATACCAAACGGCATTGGTTGTTGCGTTGGAAGCATGCGTGTTATGCTACATGGCCACGAAGCAACCTCAATCTACCTCCTTGCTTCTTTGTTGGCTCGGTCCAATGCCTATTCTACTCGTGTTCCTTCACAGATGCAGACTTGCTAATTGGGAAGGTGTCACGCTGCGAAAACACAGCTTGAGTGGCTGATGCCTTCATGGTATTTCAATAGTTACGACGATCACGACCAAAACTGGACTTGTCTGGCATGTACCTGGGGAGCAATGGCCTATTTGGGCTTTTGGGGAATCCTGAGGACTCACGATTGATGGACATCGCAAGGCTGGCGAACGGGAATAAAGTGTCGACTCCGCGATCCCACTCTCAGTGGATGTTTGTTGGTCACCAGTAACCCAAAAAGAGTTGGAGCCAACACTTGGCAACTCAACCCCACTTCTCAGGCTCATACATCACTGACAGCATTATTTATTGGTCACTTTGAGTGGTATACCGGGTCTCCTTTACCGACGCTGATGGCTGTCGAGTGAAATCTAGGTGCGGAGGAGGCAATCCCCTAGATATTCTATCACGATGCGCATCACTAGCTTCTTGCTAAAACGAGACACTGCCCTTCAGCAACATATGCTGCCACAGCTCATGCAACTCGGAGCCAATCTTCTAGATCACTGTACTGTGAGAGGGGGATAAATAGACTACTACGTTAGTAGCAAAGTTTCTAGTGTGTTGGTGATTGAGTAGAGACAGGGCTGCCTCAAGCTGCTGGTCTCATTCGTACGGGGACTTGTGATAATGATGGTATCTAGGTCTTCTCATCGCAGCGTGACTTTGGAGTTTAGCTATGCCATCAGCAAGTTGGTACACCGTCAGAACCTTAGACGCAGATGGGCGTGAAATCAACCAAGGGAGCACCTGTAAATATTTGCGTGTATTTGTGCTCTAGTTGACGTTAAGGACCACCCGTTTACTTTAAGTGTCCCAAAAACCCATGGCCATTCCGTTCACTGACAATCTGCATCGCCCACTCCGGTACAGCAGGTAAGAGTCGCAGTACCCATGCCACCACAGATGTTTCTAAACGGCGCACTACAAATCCTTCCGTTCCTGAACTGGGTGCACTCGGCTGAGGCGAAAGAAGGCCCTAGGCAGACCGCGGTGGCGGCGGCCAAAAGGAAGCTGGTGAAGTGCATGGTGGAGATGTGGCTGAAGCGGCTTTATCAGAAGTGAACATAATGTTCTGGAACAGCAACACTCACAAGGATTGATTTGATGATTGGAAAGTTGAAATTGGGTGGGTAATGTAAACTGGACTGAAGAATACGGCGATGTCAAGTTCAAGCTCTGGGAAGAGGGGATGGGAGCGATCTTAAATGTCTTAATGTCAAGCCAGTACCCTCACGGAATCTCGGTGAGTCCAAGACGATCACACATTAGACAAGAACCGCGAGTCATACTTATCAATAGATGAGGCAGGAGTGTTGGAGACAGGTGTTGTCTTGTGTGGAACTGTCACCCTAACGCAACATCCAAAGTCAATTAAAATGATGCTGTACAGGCGACATTCTCACTAATCCATGACTTTCACCAAGAGCAGGTTGTTTTAGAATCTTCCACCTGATTCATTACCAAGTCATGGTTCGCCAAGCATTTCATTTGCCGGAACAGGAGTAGAGAGAAGCACAGCCATGCGCCCATGCCATCCGTGGAAAGCGCGGAGGGGAAAACGCGGGAGACAAAGCGCGGAGAGTAAGATGTGAACTTTGTCATGTAATATGCCACATAGCCATTCCCTTGAACTCTTCTATCTTTTCTGGATATCTGAAGTCCCGTGGTTGTCGGCATCGGTCCCGGGGCCACGAGCGTGATGTAGGAGTGGAAGGCGGGCGACTTGGTGTCACGGTCAACTGGCATTTGTCTCGTTCTCCAAAGTCTGCGTATATATATCTTTGTATCCATGCTGTTTTTGAGGTAGAATACAGAATCACCCCCTGCACGTGGGATATTCCTGAAAGAAGGAACATCAAGCGTCAAAGCATTGCTCAGCAAGCACGCGTGCTCCTGGCTCATGGGTATCTGGACTGGCGGACTCGTGTAGCTTCAACCAAGAAAACGCTTTTCGTCCATGATGTTCAAATACTGTGGGATGGTAATATCCCCCACCAAATGCTCGTACTCCTCGGGTTTCCTGTCGCCCAACATGCTGTCAGCCCGTGTGATGTCCTGCCGCAGGTCCATCAGCCACGGGTGTAGCGCCGAGACGTAATCGTGAATCGTGATGGATTTCGTGTTGGATGCCTCGATGACGAGGGGCAGTGCTCTTTTTGGCCGGTCACAGTCGCAGCAGCGCAAGAGCTCTCCCTCGTCGCCATCGTCATCCTCTTCGTCTCCTTCGTTGCTGCTGCACTCTGACCCATAAAGAAGGTCGTCCAGAAGCTGTTCATAAACGCAGTCGTCGTCATCAGGACTAGTATGTCGCAAGTGTCACTCAATCCATTCGCCCTGCCAGCGCTTTAGAACATCGATATGTATGTTTATGGTCTTCATCTTGGGTTCCATCAGCGACTCCTGTGAGGTGGCGTACCACGAATTGTTGCCTGTGAGGTCCTGAGTGGCGAAGAGTTCGCGCGGAGGGTCTTAGGTGTCCCAGTTCCCTACGACGAAGATGCTCTCGGCTAAAGGGCGCTGGAGCCTCCATAAGAGACGGAGTGCTTGGGGGCTCGCAAGCGGGCTAGGCATGGCGATGAGTTGCGACATGAGGAAATATGTGTTGCAACATCAAAAGATATGTGCTAAGGCATGAGAAAAGATGTGAGATGAAGGTAAACAGAAATCGGTTCGGCTAGGCAATGCTGTGACACAGTCTGTGGGTCTATTCAGTCCCTTGTGAGGGTTTGTCTAGATATGAGGCCCTCACAAGCTTATCTATGGGAGAGCGGATGGGATCCTGAGTTTCTCAATGGGTTGAAAACGGCGATGAGGTCTATGGACTTTGAGTGAAGCAATCGACAACATATGGAAACGAGTGGCTTCGAGGAAGTTGAGATGAAGCCAGGGACTCATGGAAACAGACTCCGGAGTTGGTATTAGACAGCTCACTATCCACGTTCAGGGCACAGACACCATAGCCTTATCAGTAGCGCTCTTACGAGTTTGTTTAGTACCTACCTACGACAATGCTACCACTGGGCAGTCCAGCATACTCGAACTAGATGTACTTGAGAGCAAAAGATGACAACAAAACACCAAAACACATACAACACCGGGCATTCGCCGGTCGTCACCGACCCGACTACTACTCCAGCCCTCATTGGAATCATCTAGATGGAGCGCAGGCGGCATCTTTCGTGATGGCTTCGCCAACCGAAAATGGTGGGCACCGTTCCGATAAACGGACGGTACGGAACATAGTCCGACCGGTCAAAGTCCGTTTCGGACGGTGAGGATGCCGTTGGTTCTCGTCCCGGACACCATGAGGCTATTTCGACCCCCGGGCGTGCTCATAGACTCGTTCGTTCTGATCTCAGGCATCCACTTGCTGCCTGAGCGCTTCCGGCTGAATCTCATTCTCGCTAAAAGGACAGGCTCATAGAACCCTCTACTTCCACACTGCCCATACGGTGAAACGCTCCCTAACCACAAGAAGCAAATTATTCGAGTGTGAAGCACTCAGAAGCATGTCTGGCACGAATCCAATGTCCGTCGCTATCGCAAGAGAGGCAAAAGAGAGGCAACATAATGACCTGATAGAGATGCAATAAATCGAGCGACGATATCGCCGCAATTAGCAACCAGACGACCATTACAAGCGTGTGGGAGACGAATGCAGCAAGACAGATGAAACCTCACACCCACGATGATGGCTCTGACACGGAAGCGCAAGCCTTTCATCCCTTTGAACGCCAGATGTGTACTTCAGGGGTCGCCCCCCCCCAGTTTTGCTCAGCAGGCAGTTAAGCGACTTCTCTGCAGTATCTCATTGGCCATGTGTCACCCTCTCAGGAAAACTGTCGGTAGGCCGCATTACACATTCGGCATTAGGTGCCATCGCTGCGGACATATAGAGATTGATGACACTCGCATAGGCTTCTGGGAGGCAAGGATATGAACGAGGGTGGAGATCAAGTAGATAGCCATACGAGCCCTGAGTAGCTTAGTCGGGGCGTAATAAAATATGTATGTATGTACCAATGTGGTGTACTTTTTCCCTTTTTCCTTTTTTTTTCTTTTTTCTTCTCTTCTTTCCCAGTCTTTGGTGCTTATCCTGAAAGAAAGGTCCGACACGCTCCGCGCTGTCGACCCGGACGCGTACTATGTAGCATGTGCGAGGCTAAGGACTTAATTGCTTCCACCAGTCGGGCGCATCCTGACGGCCTCATATATCAAGGCGACATTTGGGCTACTGTATGTGTGATAACTGGAACGTTTCCTTGTTTGTCGAGTAAGGGGATTCTTTGACGTGGCCGAAGAAGAGTGTCTGTGTATCGACATGGCATCGACTACGGAAGGGGCAGCGTCGTACGGTCAGCAGGTGCAGAACGCGTGCTTCAAGTACTGCGTTGACAAAAATCCAACGCCAGCGTCCCGACTCCTAATGGCGTCATCGTCTTTGCATAATGACATCGGCCGCCTGAATCTCATCCTCGGATCGACAGAGAGTGAGTGCGAGAATCTTGAGTCACTCCATCCTACTTTGCTTGTGGTTCGGATGAGACTTTACAGCGACGCGCCGGGCCGACGAAACTCGGCCTTCAACGGCAGGGCCCAAAAGTTGGACTGTTGATGGCTGATCCCGACCATCGCGCCCGTGCGTTGGTGCAGGCGCTGCTCACGTTGGTTTGCAGCCACCTCAAGGGCGCGTTCGTCCAACGGCCAACATGTCTCACGTCCCAATGTCAACGGCTCTGCCGCGCGACGTCGTACGGCGTACGTGTGGGCAATATTATTGATCCAACCATTCGCGGAGACCTTGTCGTGAGCAGCTTCCAACGTTACTGTAGGTTCGGTACAAGCAGCCATCAGACTTGCAAATAGTTTTTCTCCTCACGATGCTTCCGAGGATGCACCCAAAATCTCCACCTTTGAGTACCATCGGAGCACCTACCCCGGCGCACTCGCTTTCCAACTTGCCGCTTCGCAGACCTCGCAACTGCTAGCGCATCTTACATGCGTGCTACAGGTGTCCCCTGTACGTTCAAGGTAGCTATTAGAGATAGCACAACAAATGGTCAGTCAACCACGAGCTTGTCACTCGACACCAGCTGTGAATGATATTATGCGGTGCTCGCCGTCCATCTCGTTGAAGTACGAATCATTTTTTGACGAGATGTATGCTCATCTCCTTACTCGGCTCCTTCAAGAGGCAGACATCCAATGGGGAAACAGCCGGCAAGCGCCCTAAGCCTCATACATGAAGCCCGCCCCCGACCGCGCTCATTACACCGCCCTCACCGAGAAGTCCCCTGCTATCTGGGATGCCATTATCGCGTACGTTGGCCAGGGTGGCACCGCCATCGCCGCGAGCCATTTTAGCAGTTTCGTCGAGCGCGATAAAATAAGGCTCTTCTCCGCAAAAGCTGGTTTAAATTGGGAAAGCGGCGACTACCGCCGGACCACCGTCGCGTTCTACGCACAGATAGCCGGCATCGCTGCAGAGATACTTCCAACCCAATACAGCCAAAAAGCCCTGTTTCTCAAGGGTGTGCATCCGAATGCGATTGTGTACGGCCCGAACGAGACATCAGTCACCGAATCGCGTGTCTTCCCTTCCGAGAAGGTTACAGATTGTACGCAGGCCGCGATCCGTTCTACGGAAGTTCGCAACGGAAAAATGGGGTACTTCAAAGACGTGAACGCCGAGGTGGAAACAAACGATGTCATCCTTGCCATGCGTGAGTTGCTGGTATAGCTCAGTTGACGGCGTCCTGAGCATTCTCTGAGTCAGCCTGGAAGGGGCTTTTTTCGAGGCTGGATACATGAACCGTAGGAGGTGTCGATATGACGGAATCAAATCCAACTCGTCGTGCCACTGGGGAAATGTCGAGTTACGGACAAGAGACTTTGCAATCATGCCTGTTAGGAGTTACCAAGCGCGGCTTCAGAGGTGCCCGTTGTCCAAAGTTTGAAAAACCTCTTGGGCCACAAAGTCGCAGTGCCAGCCTCGTTCTCGATATTCACGTTCATGTTCTTTCTCGGCTCACCTCTCCCGCGCGGCTCGGCACGTAAGAAGACAGTCCCGGCCTCTCGGCTTGCGCAGCAAATGATCGCGTCTGCATCTAACCCGCCGAGAACAGTCAAGACCAAGAACTTCATGTCACATGTAGTCGATATGCTTCCAAGCCAGCTGCACACCGAACTTTGGATCACATTGTCCAATTAATGACTTGAAGAAATCCATCAAGGGGAGATCCGGTAGTTTTTCGCGAAAACATGCAGCGATTTCAACCTAGTTCTGAAGATGATTAGGAAATCACTATCTGAGACCAGATCTTTCAGCAGGCAGGATACTGGAGGTGAAGCTAGCCCCCTCGCCACACAAACGCAATGCAGCGAGTCGTCGCCTGCAGTTGCAATGCACGCCGCCTGCTGACAGGCGCGGCGGTCGTGGTGAGTGCCCTGTAGGAGGGGCATGATCAAAACCTTCGACCTTGAGCTGAGTTGCAACTCGGCTGACCAAGACACCTGCATTCTGCTCTCTGAGGTGGAGACCGGTCAAGTCAGGTTTAATGAGGTTATCACCGATATCCTAGCACTCCCTGGCACTCGGGGGAGGATCTCACATGAATCCCATGATTGGCACAGGATCTCAGCAAGCTTTTCGTCATCAACTTATGCTCTTCCACCAAAACACTCATGGACGATGCGCATCCTGTGCACCATGTTAGTTAGCAACCAAGGCAAGAGGCTTCGGGTAGGATTCTGCGCCATGGCTGACGACTTTGACAAGACCGCTATGAACGCATTGCAAAAGAGCAATGTTATTATCGCGAGGTGAGTCGTCAGAAGTTGGCAAAGAAGAAATACCGGCTCAACGGGATAGAGAGGAAAACCATAAGCACTACAGGTTTTTCGGGAGCGTACGCTGGTCTGAGGCTTTTGGGCGACAAACAAATCTGATACCGGGCTTTAGGACAAGTGGCTGACGAGGACATCAGATAGAAGCATAAGAGCTGGACGAGGGCTCAGCGCGTTGCTAGCCAAGATTACCTTAGGCGACTAAAACGACGCCGCGAGATCTTCTCTTATTCTTTAGAATGCGGGTTCAGTGTTTCTAATTGGGTGTTGCAGGACTTGTTTGAAGCTCGCAGAGAGGATATCAATAGGATAAGGTTTACTGAGAACCATCGAATACTGCACCTACCCAATCCAAAGTCAGACTGAGTGACAAATTAAGACGGAGTAGCGGGCACTAAGAGAATATGATCAGAAGCCCAGATAGGTTCAGCACAGGTGCGTATCGAGAAGGACCTGATATGCGGTGGTAGATATGCAGTGGTAATGAATGGCTCCTTTCCTGCCAAGGCGTGTGCGTGTACTGCCCGGGCGATCACCCAGATAAAGTCTGGCTGCGCCTGGCAAAGAGGCTGGAACACCATTGGTGAAACGCTTCAGTTCATGACCGGATTCTGGTGCTAAGTAATAGTTGAGAATTGCCTTTGTGGCCTTGGAAAGGAACATTCAACGCCATGTTATTTTTGTCCTGCTGCTGCTCCCAGCCATCCATAACGAGGGTGTCGATGAGGAGAGAAAGACGACATTAGACTAATGATGTCCGGTTTGCTTTGGAGGAGAACCCCACAAATTGTAAGACGCAGCATCCAACTGGCCACGCGCTTTCCTGATTGCCTCCTCGAATTGATACTGGTTTTCTAACGTCGCCTTCCTGACTGTAGACCCTTGATTGATAGTACAGCTTCTTTTATCAGCGTGAAGACTAAAATTCTCTCTGAAGCTGCGTCGTAAAAAACTTTCGTAGAAAGACTCAAGGTCTTCAGAACGACGTAACCTACTCGGGGCCGACTGAACGTGTTCCTCCGCCTGGATATGTGCTCCTAATGCATCAAGAATTTTGTCTGATAACGTCGACTGATTGTTTAGAGCTTCAGCGGCGGACCTTCGTATCTTTCTGTCCTCGTCCTTGAAGAGTTCCACAAGGGCGGCCATGGTTGCGTCTGATAATGTCGACTGGTTGCCTAGAGCATAGGCGGCGGACGTTCGTAAGAGTATGTAAGAGCACTAGTATGAAAACCAGAGA
>JAQIUT010000737.1:0-14989 GCA_028654355.1 Colletotrichum sp. SAR 10_99
CCCGTGATCTTGCCCGGTACCGAACCCATCCCAATTCCCTATGTACAAAGGGTCGTAATTCGGGACGGTATGCAGGCCTGATTTCCCCCCCCCCCCCCCCCCCCCCCCCCCTGTTTTTTTGTTCTTTCATACGCGCTGCCGCTAGCGACTGCGCCGCAGCAAAAGAGCGAGCTGGTCACTGTGGCCGGTGTCATTCGACCAATATGGTGGAGGCAGCCCGACAGCTTCGATGACACTGCGCGGCTCATCAACTATTGTTGAACTGCTAGGACGGTGACGGTGACGGTGACGGTGACGGTGACGGGACTGCATGCGTGTGCCACCAGCCACACTGCGCTTGGATATCTGCTCAGCGGCATGTACTGGAGCCTCGAAACATTCGCACAAGTGGGGGTTATCTATTATACGACGGCGAAAGTACTAGGCGCGCTACTTTAGAGCAGAAGGCGAAGAAAAAAGAGCCGTCAGAACCATCCAATGACGTTACCTCGGGCTTCCAAATGCTGAACGGGGCCCGCTCCTTCCACCAAAATGCGACTTGTCCCACTCGACGTCCAAGTTGCCAAGCGGCCTCCGACAACACAGCCCGCCACTTGGGTGCGCAGGAACGTGTGGTAGTCTGCCAATGGTAGGAGACAGGACGTCAGCTTGGCTCCTTCCCAATGAACAGTGACCTGGACAGTCTGCCCCAATCTACATACGTCTTCATGCAAAAGGCAGTTCCTTAGGCATTCCTTGATCATCGCACGAAGAAAACCGCCACCAGCTTCTGTGTGTGGGGATGAAGAACCACCGGAACAGTATCACGACGAACCACGGCAGCGCTGGCCACCACGCATATATTCCGTCCTCGAACGACTTGTCTCGGTTTGTGAGAAGAAGCGGGATCGTTGTTTTCTGCAATTAAGCCATCATGTCAGCCATCCAGTCGCACGTCTGTGCCGAGGGAGAGGGGAACAAGACCGTAATTGGTACATACCTTAAGCGCCGGGTCGTTGCTCTTGCTAAGCAGCTCTTTCATGAGTCTCTCAAACCACTCGTCCCATTCGACATCATATTCTCCGAGCCTCAGCAACGTGTCAATCTCGTCACTCAAGTGCTGCCAAAGGCCCGGCATGAACGAGTCAATGATGCCCTTGAGCTTCACTCCGCTGTACGCCTCCTCGCCCTTCCCTTCCCCCTTTTGCACTTGCTCCAAATAGCTCAGGTACTCATGCAATCCGCCAGTGAAGGCCTCATGTTGGGCGATGTTGGCTTCCATAAGCCCCGGTGCTTCTGCCATCTTCTCGATTGCCGGGAACACATCCCTCTCCTCAGTGTGATGGTGTTCCTCCACCATCTTTGCCCACTCTATGGCGTACGAAACAAAGTCCCGGACGTCGTTCGGCGATTTCTCTACGTTGATGCACTGCAGGTAGACCGTATTGATGATGCGGATGATCATGTTGTGGATAATGATCATGTCTTCGGCCATGCGCCTGGCTCCGGTGGTCTTCACGCCTTTCTAAGCGGGCACAGAATGTTAACCCAAGTTCGACGATTGCCAAGCGCTCACCACAGCAAAGAGTCTCTGTAGACATACCTGAGATCCTACACGAGCACTGCTGATGAGGGTAAAGGGCCCGTCGGCCCATGGCTTTTGGCCAGTCATGCTGATCGGATAGTATAATCAAAACTCGACTCTTTTCGCAAAGGTTGGTGGTAGAAATGCTGTCAGCTAACGAGGAGATGGCAAGATGACCTACGTATGCTCATACATCCAAACAAAGACTGCAAGCGATCAGGAGCTGCCCGGGCCATATTTCAACTGTTCCTCGAGACTTGGTCTGTCAAGCCTAGTTTCCTTTCAATGAGCGGCTGACGAGACAGGATTTTGAGTGCTGACGATAGCACCGAACGCGGCGAGACGAGCCGGGTTGATGGCCCGTCTGAGATTGCTGTCACGCCTTGGCCCCTTTTCACCCAACGCCCGTCAACCTATCGTTGTCTTTGGATTGTCAGGATTTGCCCTTTGGTTGGGCTTACTGTTTTAATTACCCCCGGTTTGCCACAGAAAATCCAGAGTCCCAAATGCTGGCAGGTTGCCCTTGGGAGCATCTGCTTCCTCGAGGAAGACCTCGATTGCGGATCTGGGGCGGGAACTTTTCAGACACAAGCCGACGGAGGAGACTACAGGTCACTAAGAATCCTCATCACAGGATAGATAGCGATGATTGGCAGGTGCATCATCTAACGGGCCACCAATACGCCATGAACCCAACACTTGAGACTAATCATGCCGCAAGAGTTGACAAAGAAATTGATAATTACGAAAGCAGAATGAATGATCCATGCCCGTGTCTCGTTAAGCTTGTTTCTCCCAGGCCGGTTCCTTCATCGTCAAAATCAACGAAAAACGCCTCAGTCCACCTTGTAAAAAAACCACCCAAGCCACCACCGCGTCTCTCAGTTGAGCTCACCTGGCCCGCCTCATTGTGCGCTGGTATTTTCTTTAACCAACCACGGCTTTCATGCTTAAACTTTCCAAGAACGCCCCTAAATCCTCCTTCTTGACCTCCACCACGCAATGCTCAAAGCTGTCAATTCGAACCCGAGCGTTGGTCTCCGCGACAACTTCCTGAAACGCGGAGCCGAATCGGTTCAAGCCGTATCCCCTGTCTCTAGCGGGCTCGTCCTCGTCCTCGGCCTCGTCCGAATCGGACAAGTCTGATGCCTCTGATTCGGTATCGAGCTCATCATCGTCCTCATCATCCTGCCCTGCCGCTCGGCGAGCAGCTTTTTTTTCTTCGCGAATCTTTTCCTGGTTTCGCCGAGACTCCTCCTTTCGTTTTGCCCTTTCGTCCTTGGCTGCCTGTCGTTTCTTCGCCGCCTCACGGTCGAGAAAGGTCGAGTCCGGCCCACCGCCGCCGCCTGTTCCGACAACGAGGTACACGCCGCGTTTGTCGTTCAGGCTAGCGACAACTAGGGGAGTACCGCGGCCGCCATGAGAGAGGCGACCTGTAGCATCCTTCTCCTGCTCCACAAGAGCCTCACCGATCCAGAGGGCCAGCTTGGTAAGGGCAGCTGGATGACCAAAAACGGGAACGTCAGGACCCTCCTTGACCACACACATGCGGAACGCTCGCAGATGCTTGATTTGTTTCTTATTTATGAGCGAAGTGCCAGTGCGATAAATGGCGCGGTGTAGGAATTGGGCAGTCGGCAACCCCGACTTGAGATCATCGATGCTGGCGCGAGATCGTTAGCAGCAAGATGCGCGATGAAATCCAATGGGATACATACTTTTCAAGGGCATCATACGCTTCCCAGAACCGGCTAACCCACTCTTCGCTCTGTGCGTTGACAATATCTTCGTCATTGCCTTCCTCAATTTGGGAATCTTTGATTGGATGTGCCAGCTCCATGCCATCTGCATGTTTGCCGACTTCTAGCAGAGCGCCGATGACAACACCAACATCCTGTGCGCTCAGTGTAGCTCGCCAACCCCAACTTCGAACGAAACCCCAGCCATCCTTGGCGCCAGCGCGGTCTCTGCCATCGGTGTCTACCGCAGGGACCATGTCATCCAAGTTGTAGATAGAAGCGTATTTTAGGAGCTTGGCTCGAAGCTCACGTTTGAGCATCATGTCCATGTGGGTGTAGCTCTGTTTGCATTGAACAAGGCTCACGCCCATCTTGGCCAACAGCTTGTGCAGCCGCTTTAAGCCAGTCTCACTCCACGTCTTTAGACGGGCAAATAGGTAGGGCGAATGGAGCATGCTGTCGTAAAGACTCCAATGTCTAATGAGAAGGAATTTGGGTTCTGGAGATAGCCTGATGCTCGTGTCCTCCGGGCTCCGGGCAGTAGTCGGAATGATACCGGAGTTTTCGGCCGACGTACGGGAGCTATTGACATCCGGAGGATTCAAACGGCGAACCTCATCTCTGAGAAGTTGGCGGATGCGAGCGCCACGAACTCCCATCCAGCCGTTACCCTGCCCACAGTCTGAGTTGCGGACTGGGACCGCAATGCCTGCAGACGATCTGCCATAGAGCTCCATGGAGGTGACACCCACAATTGTAAGCCAAAGGAGATCATTGTCTTCACGACCAAGCTCTGACGCCAACGAATACATCATTGAAGATATGGGTTCCGAAAACGAAGCGCCAATTTTGTAGTACTTTCGCAGGACCCCCTCTTTTTCTCTGCGCAAGCGCAGCAGGCGACGTCGCAAGGACCTCGCTGAAGGTGCAGGGGGTGGTTGAGCAGCGGATGGGGGCTCCAGAGGGTCGCTAGACAGAACCATGCCAGCGTCACGGAGAGACACTAGTCCTCTGTGAGCTGGTCGCTGGGGCGATGAGGGTATGGACGAGGACTATTCGGTCTACGGTCAGTAGCTGTCCTGTGATGAAGAACGTTCAGGAATGGGTTTAACTCACAGAATTGCTTCTTCTGCGCTGCCGTGGCCTTTCGTTTGTGTCGCTGGAATCTTCGTCCGGATCTGACCAACTTTTTCTTTTCTGGCCAGCATGAACAGAACCTTCAAAGAGATCCTCGTCATCGTCGTCTTCTTCTCCAAGATCTTCTCCGTCATCGTCGATTTCGGGCATGTCAAGCAGAGCCAGATATGCATCTTTTTCGGTCGTGAGGTCGTCCTCTATGTCGCCATCATCAAAAACAATGATCCCTCCTTTTCCTGGTGTATAGGCACGCCCAATTCGACCCGCAACTACTCCGCTAGGACAGCGTGCCTGAAGACTTTCATCCTCATCAATAGCAGGCTCAAGAGGAAAGCCGCCGAAGACATTGCCAAGGTTCCAGGGACGGTGAGAGTCGATGACCCAGACCTCAACGCCGCCAAAGGTCAATTCGTCTCCTTCGGGCTCCAGCCCAAGCAAAGTCCCCAGGTCGACCATGCCCCCAACACCGAGACAGACGACGACTCCTCCGCCCCCCCCTTGGGTTTCCGTCATGGGCTGGACCAAGTCCCGGCCGGCGCGCTCGAGATCGGCATAGCCGGAAACAGGCTGTATCTTGTGGGGGATGTAGTCGTGTTTCAATAAACGAGTCAAGATTCGGCATGCGCAGAGGGCGTCAGGCTCGAGCGCAACGAGGACGAGAACGGGTGGTGATAGTGGGTGTCGCGTGTTTTGTAGGTGAAGGTAGAGTTTGGATATCTGAGACCGTGGAAGATACATGGCTAAGAGGATTTCGACGCGTTCCCACGGTATCTGCCGAGCGGCTTCATGAGACGCAAAGGTCGCTTCTTTTTCTCAGGGTACGGAGGCGGACTTTGGATGTTATTGGCGTTCTGGGGCAGGCCGGGAAGACGGGCGTCGGTAGTTTGGAAGCAAACGCGGCAAGCAACTCGAACAATGTGCTGGTAGGATCTGATCTGATTGAATCTTCAAGAACGGCAGATTGAATTTGCTACCTCATGCAAAGTCGATCTGCTGCGAGTGCAGTCGGTAGAGATGTTGACGAGTAGATTTTGACGAGGCAGGCAGTATGGACAAGGTACCAGCACCAGGGAAACGGGGTGGGAGTGATTGACTGAGATGGCCCGGGCGGGTGATTGCCTGAGTGTTTTGCGCGTGAACGCGATTTACGCGACTGGGGATTGATCTGTACGCGTGTGGTGGGGACGGGACGTGCACGCCCAGGTAAGGTGGTTAAGGTGAGTAGCTAAGGTAACCTAGGCACCTAGTTACCTAGGCAAGGTAGGTAGGTACCTAAGGTAGGTACCTCACGTGGGATGGACCGGTACACTCAGAGAGTTCGGCCGAATGCACTGACCAGATGGAAAGCCAGAGGGAACGGAAGGGAATGTATTTCCAGCCCGTTCCTTCGTCAAGGATAGGTACCTGAGCCTGGGCCTGGCGTTGATGCCATCCACGCCGTCGGATATCAACCAGGCACAGGCACGTCAGGCAGGCACCTTCGCGCAAAGCCCAGGTTTGCTGGCATCATTTATCTTCACTTCGAGCCGTACAACTCCGTTCGCCTCTCTCGACGCCTTTTAGGTCACTAAAATGCTGCGATCGCTTTCTCGAGAAGCTGCAGGCGCATACTGAGGTACACCCGGACTGTTGTGTCTGTTGCATGCCGCATATGCGCGACCTCCTCGAAATGGCAAAGCCCGCGTAGCTCGTCCTCGCGAATTGGTTTGCCCCCTCCATCTAGTGGGTTGGGTACCTTCACTCACAGTGATCCGCCTGCCCGCCATGTAGGGGATTCAACTGAGATGAGGTGTCCATTGTGACTCTCGCCGTGGTCGTGGATTCGGACATTCACCGCCCCAGCACGTTGGAGCCGGTTCTGCTCTTGTATTACTTTAATCAAAGGATGGGCATCCTTAGAACACTGGGACCAGCCCCGTCAACACCAACGGCTGCGAGCAGTTGGCCGTGATTGGCCTACCATGCCGTTGGTACTGGCAGGAGACCCGGTTCCTGTTACTAGGTGGTGTGCTCTGTTTTCTCTCGCCTGGCTTCTTCCCCGTCCCGCGTCTCCCAGATCCATCCTCCCGTCTCGCCCTCTTTCTTTTCCTTTGCCTTGACCACAATTCGTTCCCGCAGTCTTTCGTACACCAATTGTCACGCTTTGCTGCTGCCTGGTCTTTTCGGCATTGCATGTCCAGCAGTCTCCACGGCTACGATTTACTTTGGCACCTTCCCACGTCGAGTACACATCTCACTTGCTGGACCCTCAGCTCGACGCCACCCGACCCTACAGTCCGGTTCGCACATTGCTGATGCAGCCGCCTGTCACTCAACACTTGCCACAGTCTTAGAGCCAGCTCACAAATACCGGCAAAACCTGCTCTGTTACGAGGCATCTTGTCTGCCCACAACACCTCATAGGTAGGCAGTGCTATGTTGATGAATCCATACCCATCCGTTTCTCTGCAGACCTGGTCTTAGGTCACCTCTCAGAGGCGTTGCGGCCATGAATATGTCCAGCACCGAGCCAATAGAGCCGGCTCCAGCAGACACAGTGGGTGACGACGCATTCGAGGGTTCGGATTACGGGGAGTCGCTCGTATCCTCAGGCTTCACATCGCTTGCTTCCCGCGTCATGAGACATTCGCACGAAGGTGGCAGGTGTGTTGCCCACACCCTCGTCTCCGTCCTTGGAACAAAACTGAGCCTTCACTCAATAGACGATATCAGTCCTTCCTCCAGGGAATATACCCCCTGCCCAACGACGAGACGGAACAGTTCCGGGAAGAAATGAAGCACCAATTGATCAAACGTCTTCTTGATGGCAATGACTACCTCTCTCCCATCAATGACAGTCCACAAAAAATCATGGACGTCGGCACCGGCACTGGCCTTTGGGCTGTAGAAGGTAAGCCTGGTGCTAGTCGTACCCGGTGCCTATGTTGGGTGAAGCTCTCAGTTCTGACCCATCTTCAAGTGGCCGACAAGTTTCCTAGTGCACATGTCATTGGAGTCGACATCTCTCCAATCCAGAATGCCTATGGTCCTCAGAATGTGGACTGGCGAATTGACGATGTTGAAGAAACCTGGTCCCCTCTATACTCTGACTTGGACTTTGTGCATTTGCGTTCAGTCAGTGTCACCCTTCGAGACCCAGTAAAGGTCATCACGTCGGCGTATCAGTAAGAAGAATGCCATGGGTCAACCCGTTCAACGGCTGACCTTGTCACAGTAATCTAAAACCAGGCGGTTGGATTGAATTCCAGGACGCTGGCGTCAAAATCGGATGCGACGATCACACGATACCCGAGCACTATGCTCCAACAAGATTCATGGACCTTTTCGTTCGCACGTTCAGAACTCACTTTTCCTGGGACCTAGGGATTCCCCTCATCCTACCCGAGATTTTAAGAAATATTGGTTTCGTCAATATCCACTGCCGAACTCACAAGATGCCCATCGGGCCATGGGCCAAGAGCAGGCATCAGCGAGAAATCGGTCTCTTCTTGAGTAAGGACGTCTTGTGGCAGCTCGTTCGCGCCGTCCTCGTGAAATGGCCGCAGATGGGCCTCACCCAGCAGGAGGCCGAAGCCATGGAACAGGACATCCGAAAGGCGTTCCACGACACCAGAATACATGCGTATCTGCCGTGGATCTCCGTCTGGGCCCAAAAGCCTTCCGCTTGAAACGAGACCTCCGCTTCCTGCGGTACCTTTACTGGCAGGCTACGATCTACCGATTGCCGACCAAAACTTGCTGCGCCGTTCGCCAATGGTTTCAATATGTTCCGGAAGGTTCAATTAATTGTCAGTCCGGGCCAAGAAGTGGCCTTTCTGGCCGCGCTTTAGACTCATGCAAGAGTCTCAGCCAGACTTGTGACAGGGGCCACGTCGGCCGCTCCATGTCGTGGGTCGCGTCGCCTAGGAAGCAGACAGGTATAATACACGGTTGACAGCATGCGGACCAGGGCGTAATAATTTGGTATGATCGTGGTGCGAAGACTCGAAAGCATGACCGCCTGGGCACCGATGATACAGTCAGCGACCTCCGACAGGAAAGCTCTCCATCACAACACACCCCCCGTGCGATGTGATGGCCCATGCGACATCAATCTAGCAGCTATACATGTCATGGCTTTCTCCCATACGTAACGTACACGTCGAAGTAGCCATGCCTCCTGACATCACGCCATTCTGCACTCGCCCTCGCGCTAAAGTCCCATACCTCCTCCTTTCTCCAGCCCATAAACCGGGTGAAGAGGGCCAAAGTCATCGACTCAAGACCGACACTGAAGTTGGCTTCGGTCCAGAGGCCCAGGGTTTTATGCCTGACATCCCGCGGCCATTGATTGATTGGCCATTTGAACGGTATTCGCACAATGTCAATGAAGCCTGCATTGGCCATCATTTCCGCTGCCCGGCCACACGTGTCGAGGAGGAAACCCGATCTTCTACCAGCCTCCATCATGAGATCATTCCATCTCCCCAGATCGCATTCGGGTGGAATCGTCCCGTCATCGCATCGCATGGGAAAGTCGATATCCTGGATCTCGAGCCACCCCCCCGGGTTGAGGTTCCTGCAAGACAATGTTAGCGAAGGATAGGATGATGAGTGGAGAGCCGTGGTCGGAGAAGCGACAGACTCAAATGCTTGTCGGTGAAAGTTGGGCCAGTCTCTAAAGGCACCTGTCATCATCATGCTGTGGATGTAGTCAAACTTTCTCGAAAAGCTCCATTCCTCCTCGAGGTCGTCTATTTCGTAGTGGACGTTGGGCGGTGTACTGTAATTGTTAGTGAAGCCGCAGTAGAGCAGAATGAGCGATTCTTACAAGCCTGGCTGGACGGGCGAAAGGTCCACGCCAATCACCTCGGACTCGGGATGCTCTTCGCCTGGTCCCGGAATAAACACGCCTTCAGGTGCTAAAGGGACTCGGATAGTGTCTTACCAAAGTCTATTGCCCACATGCCTCTGGGGTTGTCAATATGCAGGCTACAAACGCGTACGCGCGGAGGCCCAAGGATCGGGGCAGAGACGGAAAGGAAGAGAGCGATACACACCTATGCCACATCCAACATCTAAAACCCTATGTGGGTGGTAGACCGGCGCGAAGTTGAGCCTATTCTCGAACGTCAACTGGCATAGCTGGTACTGAAACGCTATTGCGACAGTTAGAGAGCAAGTACATCGCCTGAATTGGTCTGCTAATAGCAGATGAACTCACCTTGGCGGTCGAGCTCCTCCTGCAGACGAAATTTCGTTAGTCCAGACGGCATCGTGTCGGCAGTCGTAGTACGCTCGGAGATACTCATACTTGATCAGTTGGCAAGACATATTTGCCATCTTTGTACCCATGGTAGATGCGGCCGTTCTCCTCCATGGCCCGGACTATGCTCGACCGTAAGGAAGCGGTTGACGAAGGCCATGCTTCGGACTGTGATGCGTAAGCTCGCGAGTCTACGATTCCATTAATGCTAAGAAACTTGCTTCGCCCAATGCCGAGTCGACATCGCTCCCCAAGTTGCTCTGCACATCGGCATCGGAGACTTCCTGTAAGGCGTGGTAAGTAACGAACATAATAGAGATCAGGATCCCGAAGGTGGTGAGCCTCCACTTCGACGCTGACCTCTTCAGGTTCCAGGTCCAGGTTGGCCCCCAGTGGGAGCACAGTGTCGACATTATGCGTCGTTTCCAGGACCGGGTCCTCCATCGCCATCGTCTTGTCTCGTCGAAGCTCCTTCGAAGTCCCTGGCAGTGCTGCAGAATTAATTCGAGCCTGCTCCGACAATTCCGACAACAATACGGTGGCGAGATAGTTCAAGGCTCTATTAGCTCTTTCTTCTTTATCTATTTTTGCTTCAAAAGGAACCCCGAAAGCGGCTCGATACATTTTTTGAAAAGTGCTGGCCGTATCCCACCTCTCTGCCATTGAGGTTGGAGACGGAAGGTCACGTCTGTGGTAATAACATGAGGGGAACGGCTCGGCTGCGGTGCTCCTTGCGAGGGCAACACAAACAAGTGACTGCCTTGCCACGCCGAATTTTCGGTTCCGTGTCACCCAGAGCTGTGTATCTTTCTATCTTCCCTTTGGGCTAACCACCCTCCCCCCTCAACAGAGAGTAGGGACTCCGTGCCTTCTCTCTATAACCGCAAAGAGCTCGGGACGATGGCGTCAGCCGCCTTCTGGTATAACCACTACAGATGATGCTGTACAGAAGTTAGTCATGGATGCAAGAACGGTAGCTATGATATTGCTCGACTGGTTTTGCACAGGGTCGGTCTAAGCCTACGCACAGTTGAGGTATCAATATCGTACTGACGAGGAGGGTTGCACAAGCCACGTGCATTCGTCCAGTCATAACTTGACAGCTATAACCTGCGACTATGGCCAGGGGGTAAGTTGGCGCCTTCCGAGCTGTCAACTGCTGATGATATGCACGAGCCAGGATCGTAGCCTGCAGAGAGGGGTAAGGATCCCGATGGCGAGGGTTCAGGTGGTGTTTTGAGAGCCGACAGTCGTAGCATACATCACGGCCGTTCCGCTGAGAGTCGGTTTCCTGCATACAATCATGCAGGCAGTCGGGGAGAAGACAAATACGATGGGTAGCATGCTGCCGCTGTGGCCCACCAACGTCTTGCTATCATGACCATGCCGCGAGAAAACAGGAATAGTGGGTGTGGTAGCCGGCGAGAAAACAAGTCCGTCTGTCCGTTTCCTGAGAATCCTGCAGAGCCCGAGGCGATTCTTGTATTTCGAGCACCCGTGCGACAAAACAAGAGTGGCCGCAACCAGTGTGACTGGCTGGGCCCATCCACCCACTTTAGTCCAACGTCAGGCTCGAAAGATCCTGCGACCCGTTCCCTGAAATATCCTCGTGAACCGAAGACCATGGAAAACTGCATAGTGGCTAGCAGTTCATGGCTGATGGCTGATGGTTTATGGCTATTGCAGTGGAGTTTGGCCACCGCGATCATGCATGTTACACGCAGATACCTTGGGCGGGATGCAGTATTCTCCCAGGCTATAGTGAAAGATGGGCACACGGCCGACGCATGCAGATATTCCTTGGGAAATTGACTGGCAGGTACACGTAGTCTTCCGATGGGTCGGTCGGCAAAGGAGGCCAACAAGTCGGACGTCTTGCGTCTGACCAGCGTGTCTGTCACGTCTGGCCAGGCTCCCGTTCGATGCCTAGCAGGCTAGACCGGAAGACTGCAGATGACAGCTCATATTTTCTATTGGATATAGTGCAGGAGCGATACCAGAGAGGTAGTCGGGCAGGTAGTTCACGACGGAAGGAAAAGAGTCTTAGACGGGGTGCTGGGAGAAACCCTCGTCAAGACGGAAATGGCAGCAGCGGGAATGGTGTCAAAAGCAAAGGAGTGAGAGGAACAGAGAGGGTAGGCAAAAGGAGGGAGGAAACAACAGATCTGTGCCTATTTAGATTCTAAGGTTGTTACCAATTTGCCTACGATAATGAAGGTGAATATTTGCGATTCTGCCGCCTTCACAGTGCTCTCGGCAGGCATCTGCCATGGATACCGTAGATATCAAAGGACCCTTAAATAGATGCGGAAGATAATTGAAATGGCCCTACTACACATCGTGCCTGTCACTGCAGGGTAAGTTACCATGAGGTGTCAACAAAGAAAACCCGGCCAGGCCAGGCCAGGCCAGGCCTGAGGCGGTCGAGGACACTCACCCTCCCTCCCCCCTTCACTCGCTCTCGCCCACCTAGGTGTTCGTTGGTAAGGTACCTACCTACCTCACCCCATCCGGCAATCTTACCTGCAACTGGTTACTTACACGTTGATTTTCATGCCATCACCGGGCGTCATTGCCGCCTGCCGCACTTTTATGCTCTTGCCCTCCCGGGAAGAACTCGATGCCATCCAAGCCCCGACCGCCGTGCTTACCTTACCTTCCGTTACCTACCGGACTGCCTCGACCTAAGGTACCTTACCTTACCTGATCACCTACCACTCTTCCCCATCTCTCCGAGGGAGCCGAAGTAAAAGAGGCAGGTAGGTACCTACATAGCTTAACTTCTGGTTTGTCAAGTCAAAAACTTGCCTCCTCCCTCGACTTCTTCCGGCTGTCAGACTCACACCCTGCATTCACTCTCACACTCAGCCCGATCCACACCACCCTCGACAGAGAGGAAGGGGAGAAAGGAAAAGAAAGATAAAACCAGGTGGAAGACAAAAACCAGAATCCACTCTTCATCTCACATCACGTCCCCAGATCCTGCCTCACCTAACCGCCTCAGACAAGGCGTCATGGCTGCCCTCATCGAGCTTTCGGGCCGCTTCCAGAGCCCGTTTATTCCTCTGCTTGCTGCCCTTCTCATATTTCTAATGGTGATGAACTACCGCTCATGGAACCGTCTCAGACATATTCCTGGACCGCCAGGTGCTGCCTTCAGCAAATGGTGGATGCTACGTAACACACTGGGTGGGCAGATGCATCTCGCCCTCAAGCGAGCCTGTGATGACTACGGTGAGTCAACCCTGGAATCTTCCTACGCCCGATCCCCAGCACATTTCCAGCCCTCACCACTCAACCGCTCGCCTCTGCCACAGAGATGAGTTGTGCCGTCCGAGAAGGTCTCAGACACACATGCGCACTCGTCCACTGCGTGCTCAAGAGCCGCAGACATTTCCCCTGTCTGGCTTCCACAGGCTGCTGACAGAAACCCTTGCGTTGTAGGCCCGGTCGTCCGCATTGGTCCCAACGACTTGGTAACCAATGACGCGGAACTGCTTCGTCGGATGTGGGCGGTTCGTTCGCCATATCGCAAGGGCGCCTGGTATCAGGCCGTCAGATTCGATCCTACCAGGGACAACATCATCTCTATGAGAAACGATCATGACCACAACGAACTCAGAGCCAAGATGGCCATTGGTGTAAGTTGTGCCATGTTCCTGTCTTTCCTGGTCTTACATTCGATTGTATTCAACGCGCCATCCTCTGACACAAAATCAAACAGTACTCTGGCAAGGAGAATGAGGGTCTTGAGTCCACCGTCGACATTCAAATACAGTCACTCGTCCGGCTCATTGAGGAGAAATATGTGTCCACTGCTGTCAACTTCCGACCTGTGGATTTGTGCAGGAAGATTCAGTACCTCACATTGGATATAATCACATCGCTCGCATTTGGCTATCACTTCGGGTACCTCGAGCAAGATGCCGACGTTCACCGATACATCCAGATGACCGAGGAGAGCATGCCAGTCATGATGACACTCACCGTGTTCCCTCAACTGGCAAAACTGCTTCAGTCGCCCCTTTTCCGCCGGGCAATGCCCTCGGAGCATGACCGCGTGGGTTTTGGCCAGTTCATCGCGTGAGTGATTGTGTTGCTCTGTGCCATCTTTGGTGTGAACACAAGACCACTAACTGTTGTTTGCTTCATGCTAGCGTCGCGAAGAGGGTTGTCGCAGAAAGGCTTATGTCAGACAAAACGGCGAAACGGCGGGACATGTTAGGGTCCTTCCTTGCACATGGCCTGACCAGAGAGGAGGCTGAGGGTGAGACACTGGTACAGATCATAGCCGGATCCGACACTACAGCCACTTCAATCCGAGCCACAATCCTGTATCTGATGACAGCCCCATCCTGTTATTCCCGTCTTGCCAACGAGATACGGGATGCGGCGCGAAGGGGTATGATATCATCCCCCATTACTAACCGGGAAGCGGGTGACCTTCGCTACTTGCAAGCTGTGATCAAAGAAGGCTTGCGTGTGTTTCCTCCGGTCACCGGCCTCATGTCGGCAACAGTGCCCAAGGGAGGTGATTTCATGCATGGCATGAGTATACCCGAAGGAGCTGATATTGGTTGGACTGCCTTCGGAGTGCTCCGCTCCAAAACGGTATACGGCCCAGACGCCGACGTGTTCCGGCCGGAACGCTGGTTAGAGGCCGAAGATGATCAACTCAAATCCATGACGGCGCAATGGGAGCTGGTCTTCAAGTACGGCAAGTGGCAGTGTCTGGGGAAGACGGTGGCCCTATTGGAGATGAACAAAGTGTTTGTTGAAGTAAGTCTTCTCTGGGCTAGCCAGCATCCTGCGCCAGAGGCATCTTTGGTTGACTAACTGTCACTGCCAGCTCTTACGGCGATTCGACTTTGCCCTTACGGACCCTACCAAATCATGGAACTCGTTCTCGGCTGGAATCTTTATCCAGTCTGGCCTTTGGGTTAGAGTGAGCAGAGTGGAGTAGCCGAGACGAGAGGTAGCCAAAAGGTCATTGGAAAGATCAGGTGCGGGATGTGGATGGCGAATCCTTTGAGAATAGGTGCGAATGATGCAGCACACATGCATGCTTTGGTAAAATTGTAGATGGAAGCACATACAACCGAAGCAAGTTGGCAAGAGCCACGCGGGGGGGGGCGGGGGGCGGCGGGGGGGGGGGGGGGGGGGGGGGGGGGTTGGGGGGTGGGGGGGGGGGGGGGGGGGGGGGGGGGGGGGGGGTAGGGGGGGGGGGGGGGGGGGGGGGGGGGGGGGGGGGGGGGGGGGGGGGGGGGGGGCGCGGGGGGGGGGGGGGGGGGGGGGGGGGGGGGG
>JAQIUT010000738.1:0-14976 GCA_028654355.1 Colletotrichum sp. SAR 10_99
TTTTTTTTTTTTTTTTTTTTTTTTATAATATTTTTATTTTTTTTTTTTTTTTTTTTTTATTTTTTTTTTTTTTTTTTTTTTTTTTTTTTTTTTTTTTTCTGCCAATGGTCGGGCTAGCTTACCTGGTAGACCTAAGTAGGTAGGTAGCTAAGCTGGGCATAAAGAAGGTAAAATAACAGACATCCTGTGTTTCGTGTGCTAGAGCGACTACTTTTTCTGTGTGCTCGCTATCGTCGTTACCGTTGTAGCCGCTATCATCGTTGCTATCATCGTCGTCCCTCGTCGTCCTCATCAAAGTCAAGTACACAGCAAATGCAGTCGCCCAGGCAGAGGAAAATTAGTTGGTCTCCAACTAGAAAGGCAAACAGCGGCAGGCAGTGACTCTAAATAATGGCAAAGTAATAACAGGCGATGGCGACGACGTTGATCATACCTTAGCTTAGGCAATCAAGTAGGTCGTTTCCGACTTGCCCGGGCATGCTTGCACTGCACGGCGGTTCGGGTACATAAGGTCGCCAAGTAAGGTCACTAACACTCATTTGCCTGCATGCATGACAGCAAGCAACGAGCTGTCAGACTCGAAGCTTCAAGATTTGGTTTGCTATGTAAGTAAGGTAGCTCGAGATTAAGAAGAACGCACACGTTGCTCAAAGGTAAAAGGATACACACTGCCTTACATGGTGGATTGCATCATCTGACAAGCCAACCAACAGTCTTCCCTTACTTCGGACCAGACCACCACCACCACCACAACCACCTCGGTTCAACGTGGCAGTCAAACACCTCTCGTCATACAGTTGTCGAACGCGACAACTGCACTCTATTTATTCATACCGACCCAAGTGAGCACGTAAGTGTGGTACCTTAGTGATGCACGATCCGAATACGTGATGCTGGGTACGGTGTTTCCAGAAGGCCGAGAAGGATCCACGGAAGCTGGCAATAATGCCTAACCGATTAAGGCAAAGCATCCAGCACTGGCTCTAGCGGCAAAGCAGATCCACTCCACCGCGACCCAATTTGATGCCTCGCGCAGCCAAACAGCAGCGGCGATGGTTTCTTTGACCGCCGTGATGCCGGGGCGTTTGCTCCGGACAGTGGCTCCGCAGGCGGCAGCCACAGGGGATGATCGTTGCGTAGAGCCCCTGGAATCTAAGCTCTGGAACCATTGCAATGGACAGCTGGACCGTGCAGTTCCCCAAGGCATGGCAAGGCATGGAGACATGACGTGCCAGTGTAAGGGAGAGCACGCACCGTAGCAGGTGCTGGACGGCCCATTGGTGCGCTGGAAACTGCCCAATCCAGGGCGATTAGCAGCCCAGTCATCCATCCTACAGCGGTGGCAGAGGTGCATTGTTAGTGGGAAGGCGATTGCGTAGGAGGTGCTCTTGGGCGGGGTGGAGGGGTTGTTTTTGCAGAATTCCATGTCCCGGACGCTCAAAATTGCCATATGCTCCATTTCCATTTTGCAGTTTCCCATGTTTTTTTTTCTCCCGTCCCCGTCCCCTTCCTTTTCGCAGGTCCCCTGGCATCCCACGCCGCTCCTCCAGCTCCCTTCCACGTCTTTACCCTGCTTTCCTGCACCTATCATGCCTGTGCCTGTGCCTGTGCCTGTACCTGTGCCTGCCCACCACACCTATCTAGTTTTTTTGGTGACGACGTGACTTGGTTTCCCTCACCTTCCCTACCGGCCATTTTCACAAATTGTTTCCTCTGCCCCTCGTCTTCCCATTTCTTGTCTTTTCCCTCTCCCCTCTCTCTGCACACCTCCCTCTCCATTCCTGGTCCCCTTTCGTTCCCTCCCCTCGCTTCTTGCATCAACCCCGACAGTCTGCATCCTGCCCGCATCTCGCGCAGTGTCTCTGGCTTGCCGGCCAAGCTCGCGGTGATCCGACCTCGACGACCCTGACTGGACACGCCCCCCCGTGTCACGAAGCAAGTCAGCCCCGACAGACAGGACGAGACAACCTTACCTAGCTCCCAGCTGAGTTGTGTGGAATCCAGCCGACAAGACCTGCCTGCCCTGTCGCTGCTACCTCGCTGGCCTTACCCGGTTGCTGCTATCTCTCTGCCTTACAACTGCTCCCGCTACCGCTGCCCAAGTCTCGCATCGCTCCGCACCACACCAAGCCAGACTCTCAATCGGACTGGACTGGCTTCTCTCTCTTTCTCACGCACGCACTCTGTGCTAGTGGTCACCCAATACCCGCCCTTTATTAATGACTACAAGCCCCCATCCTCTGGAAATCTCTCGCACAGAAATCACCCTTCGATCAACCCTGGTCTTGGCGTCGCCCTCGTTGTCGTTGTTTTACGTCGCTTTAATGCTGCAGCAACCTCGCATCCTGGCGAAATTCTTCAACACCGGTCGCTATTCTGTTCCTGCCGCTGCGAATAGACCGTTCTGGACCAAACAAAAAGAGATATGAAGGGCTGAGAAGTGCTCCCGTCGACGCACAACGCCCCATATCCCGTCCCGTATCCGTACCTTGGACCTAGCTGTTTCTAGGCTCTGTCGGGGTCGAGGCCCTGCTCCGAAACTCACTCGTGCTTGCGAGCTGCTCGAGCCCAGCCCGAACCGATAGTCAACGTCCACGGCAAGCAGATAGGCATACTCGCTTTCACCAGCCGTCGTCGCAAGAGCTGTCGCTGGTGCTCGTGCAGCTTACTGGGCACTGCTGTTGCAGCTGCGTTGCTTGCTGCTTCTGTCGCGCTGCAGTGCGCATGGTGCGGTTCCAATCGAACACCCTATCGACGGATACCTCGCAGCACTGGAACTGATAGCCAGCATCGATACCTTATCGCGGTTTGAGTTGCCTGCCAACAGTCCACCAGGAGGCCCAGGCCTAGATCTATCTGGACTCGCACCTCAGCGCCGTGCCGCCGCCGCCGCCGCCGTGACCACTACGAAGACGTCAATCTCAGTGGTCAATCGCCCCCCGGCGCACCATCCGAGTCGCTGCACAAACCGCCAAATGCCTTTGTTAGAAGCCGTCTGTGCCAGCATCAGTATTGGAACAATACCACCACAATCATGTCTCACGGACCACCTCAACCGCCCCCAGCCAATATGTTTGGCTTCGGGCCCCAAGACTTCTCTGCCTTTGATGCTGTTAGTTGCTCCCCCGCCCGCTGCCCGCCCGCTACCCGCCCGCTCCTCCTCCTCTTGCTCCTCACAGCCTGATGCACATGGGACCTCACCGAACCAACCCTTCCACCACTCTCGCTTACCTCTCCTCTTCCTTCACCTGACCCGCCGACCCCCGGCGCATTCCCTTTGAACCCCATCAAATGGCTACTTACCGCTCCCCAAGCCGTGCTGACGCAATGCAGATGGCCGAAGCCGACCCCAACATGATGTCTACTCTCCTAGACTCAACAATATATGGGAACTTCGATGCCATGTCCATGAACGTCGACAACCCCGGCGACGACAACGGAATGTCCAACTTCTTCGTTAATACCCCCATGCCCGACGGCCTTACCGACGATCCTTCCGGCATGAACACCAGCTATTCGAAAAATGGCGACGACGCTTCCAGCGTTGTCGGAGGGGGGCCTCCGCCCGTTGGCGGCTTCAATTCTCAAGCTATGCAACAAGCGGGAAGCAGCACCCTGACCGAGTTCACGAAGCGACGAGGCTGGCCTGCCAAGGTCATCGAAGAGCTCAAAGATTTCCTTCAGATTCTCGACGCCAATGGTCGCATACGATATGTCTCTCCTAGTATTCTTAACTTAACCGGATACACCTCCGAAGAGATCATCGACACCTTCCTCAAGGATCTCGTACACCCAGACGACGTAGGCGTGTTTGTCGCAGAGCTGAACGAGTCGATTGCCTCAGGGAACCCTCTGCGCCTCTTCTTTAGGTTCAAGAAGAAGGATGGTAAATACGCCATCTTCGAGTCAGTCGGTCATGCCCATATCGCCGCCGCCAAGTTCGCCCCCAACCCGCACAACCAATCGCCCTTCTGTCAGGCCGTGTTTATGATGTCGCGCCTGTACCCCACAAAAAATGCAGGCCTGCTAGACACGTTCCTCGAGCACAAGATGGAGAACGAGAGGCTGAGAAGGCGCATCGCTGAGCTTCGCAGGGAGGAAGAGATGGAAAATGAAGAGTCGCAGAGGATATGGCAGCAAAGTCAGGAAGGCAGATCAGACGTAACTCCCTCGGAAACCACCATGACCACCTCCGCCCCGAGCGTATCGCGTAACGATAACTCCAATGACCGTACTTCAGCACTAAACGTGGCGCTCACCCGGGAAGCTTTGGAGGGTGTCGCAGGAAGTCATCCAGACTCACTGAAGGACAAGATGGCTCGATACGAGGGCGGTGCCTCGCATACCGATACCATCGAGATGTTGACAGGGTTGAGATACATCGAGGGGGAGAGGAGTCGTGGCATCACGACAGGAAATGCAAGCCCAACTTTGATCAAGGGCGATGCCGGAATTGCTATTCCTTTGGACCGGGATCCTCGGACAGGCGACAAAAAGAAGAAGCTCAAGACTTCGGAGGAATACGTCTGCACGGACTGCGGTAGGCTTCATTTTAACCAAGCGACAACAGTGATGTTCATTCTGACGATGTCAAACAGGTACCCTCGATTCACCCGAGTGGCGTAAAGGCCCGAGTGGCCCCAAGACGCTATGCAACGCTTGCGGACTTAGATGGGCTAAGAAGGAGAAGAAGAACCGCCATGGCGGCAGCAATAATGCAGCGGGTTCACTGGCAGTCGAGCACTCCACGGGGGCTCACAGTTAAAATTAGTTAATGGGTCGACGCTGCCGCATCTATCGACATGTGCCCCCGGAGAGAGGGAGGCGGAGGAACTTCATGATGTCCACCGGCGTTGGCGTCTGGAAGAGGGCACGGCGCAACTATGACTATGACGAACATACGGCCGTCCGTTTTGTTTTCAGCCTTTTTTTGCAGCAACCGAGATACCTAAACACGACACCAGGTCATGGGACAAGGAGCGCGAGATTTCAGATGGGCAGTCTCAACAGCGAAATTCAAGCCATGTTGCTTTCAATTACCAGCCGCCCGCCAAGCCTGATGCTGCTGCTGGCATCGAATTTTGTCGGCTTGGCGGGCCCTCGCGGGCTAATTGTCTATTTTGAGGCGGTTCGACTGGCGGTCAGCCAAGACCCTGGCCAGACAGGACGGACTGCAGAAAAAGTGATATCTAAATGGAGCCTCTCAGATGAGGGGCTTCCAACGATGCGTCCCGTTGGTCACGGCTGCTGTGAGCATGCCCACTGTCTACCACTGAGTGAGTAAGCCCATTCATGGACGACCTCGGCCTTTTGTCGAACATGACAGTGTATGGTGCCTTGAGAGGCACTTTTGACCACCACTATCGACACACTTGTGCTGCTCACAGACGTCTACAGGAAGGCCGGTAGGTTCCTGAAACAACTCGTTTGCGCTGAGCCCTGAATACTGCTGAACAGGCTCCGACCTTGCATCCAGGACAAATCAGGCCATCCCAGCACGGAAGCCATGATTGGACGGGACGAGCATGCACCTGCGGATGCGACCATGGTGGTTGATCTTGAATGGGGCGGGTGGGACTCCGTAGCACAGGCACATCAGACGTGGAGGGGGCCAGGCACACGCAGTGCTGGTCATCAGTCAACCCACGAAGCCGGACAGGAGACGACGTTTGTATCGTAGGCGCGAGCTGTTGAACCAGTCTTTACGCCAGGTCTGCTGCGTCACTGGTATCAATCTTCACGAAACGGGGCGCGCTAGGCATGGCAGCTGAGAAACGCATGTTGCTCCCCTCTATGGCTGCAACGCGCATCAGCCATTGGCTCGTTGGATATTCCTCGTCGCAGCTGCTGGTGTGCATGGCCAACTCAGGGTGTCCTGAGACAATTGATCGCCCGTCTGTCCTGCGGAGACGTGGCTGGCCTTCTAGCTACAAGAGCTTGCAACCCAGGCACATGTAAATCCCTCTTCTCTTCCTAACAAGAACATATACTGCTTCATATCTTTGCATCTTCGCAACCACATATCACGTATCATACATAACAAACATGGACAAGCTCGCAGACCTCGCGCAGTCAAAGGTGCAGGCGTACCTGAACAAGGACGACGACGACAAGCCGTCGCAGCACCAGTCCTCCTCGCAGGGCTACGGTACGCGCTGCCCAAGCTTCCCCTTCCCCTACCTATCTTTACCCCGCCATCCAGGTGTCCCAGTGCCGGCAGGCGCCCCCTATTACCCCGCGCCCCTCACCCAGCGAGAAAGCTTGTTACTGACGATAGTGTGTGTATTACCACGCAACAGGCCAACCTCTTCCTGGAGGCGACAGTAAGTTTTTGATGTTTTGCATTTTGTTTACTTTTTTTGGTTTCTGCGGTCCCCCCTAGTCTTCATCCAAACATCGGTTTATCTATTGCAGATCTTCCAGGGGTTTCTCAAGATTGCATTTCATGAGGGATTGGGAGGGGGGCTTGTTTTGCCGAGAGAAAGATCCCGCATAGGTATCTTTTTCTTTGCTTTCGCAGAGAGACATGAGAATTGTTCACAAAGTTTCCCGAAGCTGATTATTCGACGCGCAGAGGCTCATGGCGGCAACTATCCCGCTGGCGGCGGCGCGTTCCCCGACGACGACGATGACGATTATCGACAGGCCGCCCACCAGGCCTCGCGCCACGCGGGTTCCAGCGGCGACGCGGACCTGTTCTCAACTGTCTTGGGCGCCTTGACGCAGAAGAAGGGGCAGTTGGCGAATGAAGATATTGATGAGGACGGTATGTGTTTTTTGTCGTTCAGGGTGACACTCCTGCGATCCTTGCATTACTACGGAGTTCTGTTGCTTGTGTTATGTGTTGCGATACTCATACTCATATGTCTATTTTTGGTAAAAACAGATGCCGTCAAGAAGCACAAGAAGTTCTTTGGCGACGACGACGACGGCGAGAAGGCGGACGACAAGGGCCTCGGTGCCGCGGCCGCGATGCAGGCGCTCAAGATGTTCTCGAGCGGCGAGACGGGCGGGCAGAAGCAGAGCCAGGGCGGGTTCATGGGACTTGCCATGGCGGAGGCTAGTCGGGTAAGTCTTTCTTTTCTCCATGCCACACCGGAGACGGGATGGCTAACGCGTGAGTGTGTGTTTCAGTTGTTCGACCAGCGTCAGTCGCAGGGCAAGGTCGCAGAGGGTACCAGCAAGGAGTCGGCGATCCAGCAGGCCGGCGAGATGGCGCTCAAGATGTACTTCAAGAGCCAGGGGGAGCAGAAGGGCGGGTTTATGGGCTTGGCGTCCAAGTTCCTTACCAAGTGAGGACAGTGCTCCCACTCTGAGAGAAGGAGGCAGAGCTCATTTGGTACGATGTGATGATGACGATTATGGATGAGAGCGGTAGACGCGACAGCTACTTGCCTCTTTGTACTGTCTTTAGCGCTTGATAGAATTCCGGTTATTGTTGACCAAACACTACAAGAATATGATGAGATATATCACAACCCCCTTTCCCCCCTCTTTTCCGCGAAAAGTGCCGTACTGTTTTTAGATGTTCTTCTTGGCTTCGAGACCCCCGTTCTTGGTCATCTCAATCACGTCCACCCATCCCTCGGGCCTCTGTCGTCCCTCCTTGTGCAGATACGTCTCCGCCTCACGCGCCCAGCCGAGCAGCTGCTCCTCGCAACCCCACTCCGCCATGGCCATCAGCCCGACGGGGATCTTGCCCTCGCCCTGAACGGGGTCGACGTAGCCGACGGGGGCGGTGACGGCGGGACACCCGCTGACGTTAGCGACGTAAACGTAGCTCATGTTAGCGATCGTGGTGTTGGTGTCGGAGACGCCGTAGGCCTCATCGCCGGGGTGCTTGGGCCAGCCGGGGAGGGGCGTGGTGGGGGTGACGACGAGCATGCCGGGGTTCTCCTCGAAGAGGTGGGCGAGGTGCTTCATGAGCAGGTCGCGCAGCTGGTTGTACTTCATGTAGTCGCCGGCGGGGGTCTGGGTGCCGACGGACATGGTGACCTTGTTAGCGTGGTTGATGATGGACTGCCAGGCGGCCGGGTCCGGGTGGCGGTGGCGGGCGAGGTCCTGCATCTCGGTCACGCAGGTGGCGGAGTGCATGAGCTGGATCTCGCGGAGGTAGGGGATGCGGATGTCGACGACGGAGTAGCCCTGGGACTTGAAGTTGTCGACGGCGGCGCGGCAGATGGAGGCGACGGGACCTGAGGCCTTGGACCACCATGCCTCGTCGATGGCGATCGTCTTGGGGGCGGAGGGCGAGGGCGGGATGGACGGGGTGTAGAGGCCTTGGATCGGGTCGTTGGGGTTGGGCCGCGACATGAGGCGGTAGGCGATGGTGAGGTCGGAGACGGTGGCGGCGAGGGGACCGACGACGCACATGGAGGAGTTCATGGCGCATGTGCGGTGGTGGGAGGGCTTGAGGCCGTAGATGCCGTTGAAGGAGGAGGGGATGCGGATGGAGCCGCCGGCGTCGGTGCCGATGGAGATGGGGACGATGCCGGCGCCGAGGGCGGACCCGCCTCCGGAGGAGGATCCGCCGGGGTAGTAGGACTTGTTGTGCCAGTTTGTGGGCGTTCCCCAACGAGGCTAGGAGGGTTAGCAATAGTTATCAATGGGAGCTGGGTTTGTTTCTCACGTTGCAGCCGTTGGTGTCTGCGTGGGAGGTTAGCTTGCGCTTATACTAGATGATGACGAAGGGGGTTTGTGACTGACCACCACCGAGCTCATGCATGGCATTCTTGCCCAGAACAATGGCACCAGCTGCCTCGAGCTGTTCGACAGGCCACCAGGTCTTTTCGGCGGGCTTGAACCAGGGCAGGTCGGGCCGGTACTGCATGCCGTTGTGGCTGACGTATCCCTTCACGTCGATGTCATCCTTCACTCCAATGGGAACACCGTCGAGAGGTCCCAAGGGCTCGCCGCGGCGCCATCTTTCGGTGGAAGCTCGGGCAGCGTCGATGGCGAGGTCTTCGCGGCCGTGGGATGCCACCCAAGCGTTCGCATACGGACCCGTCTGAGGGGGCGGGTGGCCCTCGGCGCGTCGGATCAGGGGCAGCAGGGCCTGGACGACGTCAAGCGGGGTGACGGCGCCCGTCTTGTAAAGGGCATGGTAGTCTGCGCTGGAGAGGTAGCGGGCCGGCTGGTCTGCTGGCGCCGGAGTGGTGACTTCTGCTGAGAAGGGGATGGGGTCCGGGTGGGATCCCGTCTCGGAGAGACAGATGACGTCGGGCTGGCGACTGAGTTAGATTCTACGACCGAATATAGGTCTGGGCATACCAACGGCGAAGCGGTATCTGTAATCATCCAGACCTGGAAGGTCCCTAATGGAACCGAATTTGGCGTTGCTCCAGAAGAAGCGCTGGACGGCGCCGGAGTTTGCAAGACTGTGTTGGAGGTTAGTGAGTGGGCCATGGGTCACAATGAGCGACTGAACGTACATGGTTGAGCCAGCGACTAGAGGCCAGCCGCGAAGGACGGGGTTCTGATCCTCCTTCTGGATGTTGGTGTTGACCTGGGTCGGGCCCTTCCGGGCGCCGGGGTAATTGGCGTATTTGCGGTTCGGAGCCATGATCCCGGACTCAATTGAGGTTTAAGCTGTGTGATTTTGTAGTCCCTTCGTTCCACAGAGAAGCCGGCCCGTACGTTGCGATGGAAGCAGTGGTGACGGTCAAGCAACTATCGTGGAATACGAGAAGAAAAGCACGAGGGGCTGAAAGAGAGTGCACCGCGAGGCGGAACACAGGATGAAATGACCGTTCCTGCTATTACAGCTTAGGCAACCGGCATCAGATGCCGTTGGGAAGACGTTGGGGGCGGGAGCTTTGAAGTTCAGGCTCGGCTGGAGCTTTAGAGTTTCGGAGCTTGGGGTAAGGTAAGGTAGGACGGGGGAGAGTTGGAGCTTTGCAGTGTGTTGGTTGTGTCGTCTCTGCCTCACCAGCGAACGGACGGACGTTGGGTTGCCGTGGGATTCTCAGAGTGCTTGGGCTGTCTGCCTTTAGGGCGAAAAAGGTTGATGAAACGAAACAGATTTGGGGCTCTAGATCTCTTAGCTCGCACTATCTTGGGTAGGTTGCTACAGATCTGGCTGTCGATGTTTGGTACGGGAGCGACGCCAGCGTCTCCCGTCACGTCCCATTTCCACGCACTCGGGATCCACTGGAGCCACAGGAAGCTCTATCCTTTTCTCACAGCGCCGAGCTTACCTAGCAGCTGAAAGCCCCATATTTCAGCAGGTGCGATAGCCTACCAGCGAGGCAATGCAGGGATGATCATCTTCACAGGAGCTTCCTGCCTCGGCATGGCAAGTGGTGCGAGCTGTCGGGAATATTCTGGGTAATAAGCTTGTGAGGCAAACGAAAGTAGGCAATGCAGCACGGCCAGATAATGCTCACCTCATACAACAAACAGCCACGTTCAGGAACGAGGGAGGTGGCTCTGTCAAGGACATGATGCACCGATATGTGCAACCCGGCTGTTTCCATCACTGGGCCCTATCAACCTGATGCAAAGTTTCTATTTGTATCCCGTCCGCAGTCTGTCTCTGTGCCGTGCAGACCGCTCCAGCGTCAGAAAACGCTGCAAGCGGTCTGATATCCATTCGTCCCTCTGCCTGAGGTAAGGTAGGTAGGTACCTTAGTTCATCAGGTACCTAGGTAGTCTTCTAGTCTTACCTTAGGTCAGCGCTATCGATAAGACCCAGACCGCTCTACGGAATACACGTACCTGAGCTCTCACCAGGTCGGTCGATTCATCCAGCCGATCTCCCGTCGGTCGGACTGTGATTGTGATGTCTGGGACACCACTCACGCGACCTGAAGAGCACTTAGCGCCTACCCCGTCCGCCAAGCCATTGTCATCACGAACATGTACATTCTCTGCCGGGATATTATAGCTCCAGTGTTAATCGCAAGGGGTACGCTACTTACTCCGCAGATACCACGATGTGAAGGCGCAAGATGGGGGTTGCATCGCTTAGATTGTGAAATGTCACAGGCGCCGAGGTCACCCGTTTCGCCACGGGAAAACAGATAAGATGCTCAAACACGCGCCCCGCGACGGGACGCCTGCGATTCCAGGGTCCCCCATGATCAACGAACTCCCACGATGACCCGGCTTGTGGGCGCTAGGGGCGTCAGCGTTTGTGTTTTGACACATTTACCCCGCCATCCTACTACGGGCAAGCTCTGAAGCTAACGCGGCGCGCGGCGGACGGGAATGCTTCGACAGGAGCCTCTGCGAAAGAGCTTGTCTACCGGATGGCTTGTAGTCGGACGACGGGATGAAGCCTCACCGCAACTGGCTCGGCGGGGAGCATCATTATTCAGCAGATGAAATATCACATGGGGAGCAGGAGGAGAAATCGAGTATGACCTGAAGGAGCCAATCCGTTGACTCTATACTTCTACATACGGCCCGGCTTTCCACTGTAGGAAGCAGTCTGCCTGTTCTGACCAGACGAGCCCGTTTCGCTTGCTTGATCGCTCGCTCGAACCAAACGCCGTCCCAAACCAAAGGTCCCTCCTCGAATGCCCTTGGGCCGAGGTAGGGGTGCCTTCCAAAGTCTGTCCAAGCCGTTTCCAACGGCACCCAAGCGAGTGTCCTCCCTTCCTTTTCCTGGGGGAGGTGATGTGTGGTGGTGTCTCATGCCAGAGAGAGAAAAATATTCCGAAAACGCCACGCCGATCCATAATATAAAACGAAGGAAATAGAAACCTTTTTCTTTTTTTGCTCATCTGCCCATGCCGATACTTCGTGTGAATGCCGTTCATAATCGTGGGATGTGAGAGCGTGAAATAGTGATGAAAGGTGCCCAAGCCTCTGAAAGGGCACTGGCAATGTCGTAAAAGGAGGCATTGCGCGTGAAAGGGCGGTGTGTGGTGTTTGGGGGTATATGGTGAATGTGAAAAATGCAGGTGACAAGTTCTGTCTGCCCGTGTCATGATGATCGAATCTGTCTTAATCATGCTGGAAGCGGTCGCTTGCGTCTCATGTTCCGTGATGGTTGATATGTGGCGTCAGTTGCATTGGATCTGCCCCTGAGAGAGGGGTCCTCTGCGACTTGACGTGACAGATCAAGAGTGGGCGTAGAAGGATATGTAGAGAGAAGTTTAGCGCTTGGCCATGTTGTTCAGCCGCAGAATTCTAGTCCGGAACCACAAGACGAAGCTGGTCCAGGCACCCTGAGTCTTGCGCTTGGCTGTCAGGGAGCGGCGAGGACCCTCGAAGGTGCTCTGGTCAGCAACAGGCGCCTGGCCTTGGTTGGTACTCTCGTAGCTGCGACCGGCAAATCCAAGCTCACCCATGGCCACCTTCTCAGCATCAGGGGCAGTCTTCTTGCGACTGATGGAAGGGCGGATGATTTCGCTGGAGCTGTTGCGGGCGCTGTTGGTAAAGCTCTGCTTGCGTGCAGCCTCCTTGGCCTCTCGCTTGGCCTGGATTTGCTGCTCTTGTTGCAGCATCTGCTGTTCCTTCTCAAAGCGCTGGGCTTCCTTCAGGTTTGCGCGCTCCTGCTTGCGCTGGTCTTCTTTGGCCTTCTTGGCGTCCTTGAGGCGCTCCTTCTCCTGCCAGCGGCGTCTCTCTTCTCGGATGCGTTCCTGGTGGTAGTTGGAGTCCAGCTCAGAGCGGGAGCGGAGGCGGAAGCCCTCGAGAGAGGTTCGCAGGGGGGACATGGCGGTGGTTGACGTGGAAGGGGACGTTGTTGATAATGGCGAAAAGGTAGGCGCAGTGCTGGAGACCGTGGCAGACTCTGACTTCCTGCCGACAATGTTAATGTCGGAGTGGCTTGAGACGTGGACGAGTCGCGACGAGGCTGCGTTGGAGTTTGTGCGGCTGGTGTTGATGCGCAGAGAGGGGGGTCCGGTGGTGTGGATGTCTGATAAAGATGACGTACGGCTGGTTAATGACGGGCGCCGGGGATACGATGTTGAGCTGTTTACGATGGTAGTGGAGGAGGGGGGTGTTGGGTGGTAGTTGGGGCGTTGGTGACTTGAGGTTTTGCCAAAGTGATGCTGGTCGAGCAGGTCGTCGTCGTCCTCGGTGATGGTGGGAGAGTAGTCGCGAGGGCCGCTGGGGACGGCGGCGGTGGTTTCCCTCTCGAAGCTGGTGAAGGAATTGGCGTACGAGAGCGGCGGTGTCGAGGTGCGCGGCGTTTGCTGGAAAGGGTGGACGAAGCTGCCGTTTCGCTGGCCGCTGCCGTTGGTTGCTATACTGACGTGGGAGGTGCCGCTGGTTGACCGCGCGTGGCTGAATTTGCTCCTTCCGTTGCTGTTTCCAGTGTTGAGCTCTGTAGCCGAGATGCTGAAGCTGACGTCCCGCCCTCCAAACGAGCCTTCCCTTTCTCTCCCCAGGCTCCCACCGTAGTTGCCAAACGACGTCTGCTCATCCCAACCACGGTCTAGGTCGAGCGAATTCTTCTCTGAGTGCGACAACTTTTTCAATATCGGCTTGACCACCGTCTTGCTGCGCGACTTCGACAGCTTGCCTGTGGGCGCAGAGCCCGGCAAGTCTGTATACGACGCCATTGCGACAGTTGCAACAACACCCGCAGTCCTTCTCCTACACGGCTCTTCTTCTGCTGCACTGCACAACCAGAGTCGACGTCGAGGTCCTGCTTTCCTTGCGACCAACCGAACACCACTGCTTGATCGTGGTGGCCTGTCGTCGTTTCCAAGCGGTCTCGTCCAACTGGCGATTGGCTACGGCGTACTGCCAGACCAGAAGAACTCCTCCACCATGCAGGCCGGGCGGCAAACCGCTCCCCCGATTTGGAGACGCCTCTCTCTTACAGCGACAATGAAGACCAGTCGAGATGCATAGATCGTACACCAGGTGAACGGAACGACGACGACGGAGGAGATGGCTGCAGCGACGTTGAGCGGCAGCAATGGTTCGGTGCCAGAGACGAGTGTCTGTGGAGGTGACGGTGAGCACACGACTTAAATCCACAGGGTCAAAGACGCGTCGGTCATGTTATTCAACATACGGTGAGTGAGGGACCCAGCTGGGAGGGGGAGCGAGATGAGCGGCGCCGGGGGGTTATCTAATGGGCGAGATGAAGGGTGGGAGCGACAGGCTGACGCAGCGGAATGGGCGGAGTCCAAGGCGGATGGGATGGGATAGGATGGGATGGGACGGCCCAGGATGGGGGATGGATGGATCGATGGAGAGAGAATGTGGCGGTCGTCTCGGCCTGCCTCGCCCGTCGCTTTCAGCAACTCGCTCACTCTGCCCTCGAGGGTCTGAATCAGTGATTGCAAGCCTGCTCGGCTCGACCCGAAGCTCCCAGAAGCCAACAGACTCGGCGTCGACCTTGCCGCTCTTATTGTTGACAATGCCGCAAAGTGCAAGATGCTCGCCAACGGGACAGCGGAGAGAAACATGGTGAGGGGAGGGGAAATGAGAACGGGGAAACGAGACACAAGAACAGCCAGACCGACACCCCAACCGCAGAGCCAAAGCCAGCTACACAAGGGCCAGCGTCCGCATCGGCGGCAGGCCAGAGACACCGCAGCGAGCCCAGGCCACCGCCAGACCTGCGCCGAGTATCCGCAACCCGCTTGGCTACGCCTGATTCAGCCTCATTCCTTTCCCAACTGGCATGGAGCACGTGGGGGAAACCAAGAAATGCGCCCGGAGGAAGGATCAGAGGCGACCGACCGACCGAGCAGGAACGAGACGAGACTTTGACAGAGAAAGGAGGGGTCACCCTTCTAGAGCAGAAGCAATGGTGTGGCGTCCTTGGAACCTTTTGCCAACCGGTTTTAAGGTTGCGGGCTCTCAGGACAAGCCCAGAGGCCTGTTGTTCCACGGTTGCTTTCGGCGTTGTCTGGGCCAAGGACCGACCAGACGGCGGTTTTTTTTTTTTTTTTTTTTTTTTTTTTTTTTTAAAAAACAAGGTTTGTTTGCGGGGGGTTTGTTTTTTTAACCGCACAATTTTTTTTTTTTGTTTGTGGGGTTTTTAAAATGGGCCCACCCAAACCGGGG
>JAQIUT010000739.1:0-14962 GCA_028654355.1 Colletotrichum sp. SAR 10_99
TTTTTTTTTATTTTTTTTTTTTTTTTTTTTTTAATTTTTTTTTTTTTTTAAACAATTTTTTTTTTTTTTTTTTTTTTTTTTTTTTTTTTTTTTTTTTTTTTTTCGTTCATGAACCATGACTGTTCGCAACTACTTCCCGACTCGTGTGGCTCTGCATACTCACCGACAATGTCGTGATATGCAGACAAGCAAGACAAGGACCCATGTGCCACGACATGCCTTGGCCTCGAGGGTTGACATCGCCGGGGTTATATCCGTCGAGGAGCAAACAATCGCCAGGAGGCGGTGGGCTGATGGCAATCCGAAGGAGGGCTTTTGTGGATCGACAAAAACCATGTGCCATCCCATCCACTCCGGTTAAGAGCCGGGATCATTGCTTATTTCTCCGGGCGACGTCGTCTTCAGCTTCCTGTATTGCCCGTCCCGGTCGTAACTTACTGCGCAAGTCCGCACAAAGTCTACTCAACATTTAGGTGTCAGATTTGGACGAGCAACTCATACGCTCAAGGTTGCCCGACAAAGACAGAATCGCCTCATACGCAGGAGATGAGACTGGTGGGGAGCAAGGCATCAAGTCGAGAAGTCGAAACGTCAAGAGAAAACGGTCAGATTTGCTGCGGACATGCCACAGGGTACCCTCGCCTCGTGATATTTCGGGCCCGAAGCCCAGATGATCCGATCTCTTCTTCCTCGCCGCCCGTGATGTATGCCGGACATCACCTACCTGCGCGGGCGAAAGCGGCAGTGCCTGCCGGGTTTACTTGAAGCTCCGCGTTGCTAAATAAAGAACGAGGTGCGCTTCTCTTCCTGCCCAACCGGCTCTGTTTCGGCAAAACGCCCTGACATTGCTGTCTGGCAAAGCAACGTCCTCATCTGGAGTCTGAGAGCAGACGGGACCTGGTGAGGGCTTGGGGCATTCCGAATGGCTGCTTGGACCCTCTGGCGAACTGCATGCTTCTGCGGTCGACTTTCGGCTTGGAGTGGCTCGTCTGAAGGCATTTGCTGAGAACGCGAATGGGGTAACAGTTCCGGTGCAGGTACGGCGAGGAGGTCGGATGGTGGAGGCAGGGGCTTGAGTCTGGGTATAAGGAGAATCTTGCATGGTGAGAATGCAGGCCTCTCTCGACTTGTCGATTTGTTGTTGAAGCTAAGATGCTCGCAGAGACATGGTCAAGAGAGCAACAAGTTCTATCACGGTCGGCTACCTTGCCCCCCATGTGACTGCAGAGGATCATAAAACAACGCTACCGGCAAAAATCAGAAGACTAGCCATAAAGGACACAAAAAACATACAACACCGGGTATTCGCTGGTCGTCACCGACCCAACTACTAATCCAGCCCTCACTGGCTTATCTATGGGAGAGCGGACGGGATCCCGAGTTTTCCAGTGGGTATGGTCGTATGTGATGATATGATGTAGCTGTTCTGCCTAAGTTGCCAGTCGAGCTGTGCCCAGACTCCTGAATGACCTAGCCGGACAGCCTCTGGCGATATAAGGGGATGGAGGCAATGAAGGCACGACAGACTTGCCAACGTAGCCGACAGATGTTCATGAGGTGGAAACCCTTTCATTTGAGATACCCATGCCAGAAGGTAGTGTCTACACCTGCTAATAGAGTGCTCGAGGCCATGACAAAAACGGCCAAAGGCTGCTCGAAGATGGCAAGCTTCCTTCAAGAGATCTCTCACCCTTGCTAGCTGTTCACATCCGGAGATCCGACCCGAAGCAACGTGCAAGACGAGATGAAATCTGACAAATGGGGAGTCTAGCTCACGATCACGGGCGTTACCTGCGGCAATCAAGATGAAATCTTCACTTACATATCTCCCCCCATGGCTAAGAACGGTGGTATTTCGCCGGCAGTCTCGGCGAACGCTGGCCGGGTCTTCTCGATCTCGCATTGGGCGAATCGGAGGGCAAGAAAGACGATGATCGTGAGCTCTGCATATATTGGCAGCCACCTGGGGATCCCAACTCCTGAGGGTTGCAGTGGACTCGTTTCCATGAGACGGACGAGGTTGGTGGGAGGAGCGGAGCAGCATGGTTTGTTCTGCGGGAGGGGGGGGGCGGCATCCCAGGCATGGAGTTCGGGATTCGACATTGAAAATTTTGGGACGATTGATGTGCCTCTGTCTCTCTCTTTCTCTCTAGAGATGGGACGGAATCGCCTACCATTCTCCGACGTTGACGAGGAACTGTCAGATTTCTCCGTCTGCTTAAGAAGATGAATATGGCCGGATCGGATGATGATTGCGAGGGCACATAGTTCAGCTGATCCCGTGTGGCTGACTCACTAAGAATGCAGCGTTGCGGGCTCTGGCATACTTACGTACTTCAAAATGCGGTGCTGTGGAGGAAGAGCTTATTGGTATGAGTACCTATGGGTAAAGGCAGTTCTTTTCATCAGACGGCAACACGTATTTAGATAAATCATATCCGATTCCACTGAAGCTCCCGACTGTAGAAATTCCAATAGCGTTCTTGGCTACCGCCGTAGCGCGGGCAAGAGCCATGGAAGCCATTTCGAGCCGCAAGCCAGTCCTAAAAGGGGAAACGATGGAAGGCGTGAGCGCCACCAATCGCGACTCTTGAAGCGCTAGAAGCCCTCCCTCGTCGCCACTGTGCTAGGTTGATCCATTGCGTAGTCAGACCGTCCCTCCTTGCCCCGACTCCAAGGTCGGCAGGCAAAGACTTCTGTATGCTGGGGAAACGCCTAGAGATGGGACGTGCTGGGTGCTGCAAACAACACCCGTCTCGGCAGATGGGACGATGAAGTCAGCGCGAGCCCCCTTCTACCCACGGACGTTAGAAGCCTACTTTGCACGACGACCCTTTTGCTGCCAGCGTCCATAGTAAAACCTTCTCCCGCGCAAAGGCGGCAAACCATGCCAGGTTCGCCTGGCCTCAACTCACGGGTTTGGAGGGAGAGCTCGGAACCCTCGTCCGTCAGCCTTGTTTCAACGACGCCCTATCAAAGAGGAGCAAGTGCCGCGATACTCGGGCGTTGGAGACGCAAGGTCTCAAGTAGGCTTAACGCTCATGAACCCCTTGAATCAGACATTGTGCGGGCGAGAGAGGGAGAGAGGGGCAAAAAAAAAAAGTGACGAGGCGGAGGATATGCACAGAGCATGTTCGATCATGTCAGCGAGGGGTACCTCCCACGGATCACGTCCAAAGGCCCGTATCGTGAGTGAGCGTGAAGGACAAGACGGAAGTTACCACCACATGCAGCTGCAGGAGAGCGGATTCGACAGATTGTTTCGTTGGTTGATAACCCGGGCTGTTGAAACCAACCACGGTATTGTTTGCGTGCTGGGCCTCTTTCCAGCAGCAGCAGTCTGGGCGAAGAAGGAAATGACAGTCGTTGGTATCCATAATTCATTGCAATCGACTGCGGTGGTGTTGATGGAACCAGGCCAGGCCAGGCCAGGCAAGGAGGACATTGTGAAGAAAGTCGTCAATGGCTGGTTAGCCAGGATGCAACGTGGAAAACCTAGCGGCGGGCTGTGCAGGGAGCTTGACATGGGTGCGATGGACCACTCGCATCTCTGGAATCTTTGGGCGGAGATCAGACGATGCGGCTGATGGAACAAGATCGACCAGCCCCTCAGCAACCTTAGGCTCCGTGCGCCCTGTTCTTCGGGTGTTATCCTTTTGTTCTGGAAGGAGAAATAAAAGTAGGAACGTCGAGTTTGATCGAATGTCGGTCAGGGATGGTGTCGGGCTGGGTATACATACTTGGTGCTTGGCGGCAATGGCCAGCGTGCCTCTCGGTACCTATCGTTGTGGGCGGGCCAATTTAGAGTTCGCACCTATGTTCTAAAATCAGGGCCACCCGCCATGGCTTGACGCGGAAACGTCTTGAGATGAAGTGGACAAGCTGCCATGTTGGACGTGGTCATGCTGGAGCCTGGGAGTGCCTTTCGTGGTGCGCGCTTGTAAAGGGCTAGTCTGGTACCCATGTGTTTTACCGGCGGTCTCTTTGTTGAAGAGCGGCATCGCCACGAGACGAGATCGGGAAAACGCGAGGGACTCGGACCGAAATTTGTGTCGACCTACGCATACGTAATACATAAGGCGGGTTTGGGTCTTCTGTATCGTTTCGATCTCTTCTTAGGTATGGAGGTGCAGTGAGGGCGGATGATTGAGGAATGGAATTGCGAGCTCGTCAGAGTGAACTCGACATCAAGCGCCCCCCATTCAAGTACAAGGATTCCATCGTCAAAGAACAAGGATTTCGATAGCAATGTCGTTGCGGTGTGCGGGGCGGATCATTCACCTAAACGGTATTGGAGCCGCCGCCGCGTTTGCCCGTCCGCCCGCATGCTGCCCTGAGCTGCAGCCAGTCAAGGCTTTCTTGGTACCGACGTCGCGACTCGAGCCAAAAGAGGTTTCGCTCGTTGACGTATGCATGCATATGTGCACGAATAGCGCGGCGGGCAGTAGTCGCGACGGCTAGTCTGCAGTCAAGACGCATATTGACGCAGCATGTTCTGACATTGCGGCTTCTCACTGACTGACGTGGATGTTCCTCTGGCTTGGTTGGGCGCAATCATTCGTTCGTAAATAGCAATCCCGCGACGAGCGTGCACACAATGAGGTGGGATGTCATGCCGCACATAAGGTGGTGTAGGTAGGTACGCACGTACTGCATATGCATAGTATGCATGTACCGTATGCATGCATCTATCTTACGCGTGGAACCGCGGACGGCACGGAAGTGTGAGCGGTGGCAGCCGGGGTTGATGCTGCTTTTGCCCCGAACCACAACGTTGTTTTTGGGTGCCTGTCAATCCTGTGCCGCATCGGCGCGGGTGTTTCTTGCGGCAGTGCAGAATCGGTACACCGTTCACAACAGCCCGGGGGATTGAGAGAGATGGAGAGGGAAAAAAGCAAGAATAAAACGAATACTAAGCAGGCCGACCTTCAGCACAAGTCGCGCGCACACAGGGCAGAAAGCACGGGCGATCCGGGGGGGCCCTGTTCGACAACGGATGCATCAGCAGGGGTGCGGCCGAGAAACCAGACGAGCAAATCGCATCCATTTGCTGGCCAGCAGCCCGGATAACGGAATATTGCCGATTATGCCCAGCTGGTATGAACACTGCGTACTTCGTACACACAGAGTTGAGAGCCTTGGGCGTAAGACAGAAGTCTTGCTACCAGTTCCCAGACAACGTCGTAGGAGACAATCCAACCCACCATGGCTCTGGGTCGTCATGGGATATGGGATATGGGATATGGGTCCCGTCCCGGTTGGTTTGCGCGGGTCGGTCACCGGTTGGGAGTGTTCAGTCACGACCCACCCCAATCCAAAACGACTTGCGGGCCGCGAGTCGCAGGGAGCACGGAGGTTGTCGAGCAGGGGCTCTCGAGTTTGACGGCGGGAATCTGAGCGTCGCAAGTCAAAGGGTTCACATTTCTTCATGCGTTGTGAGAAGAAATCGAAAGCATACCATACCACACATACCATGCCATATTGCCTCCTGAAAAGTGAGATGGCTTGACATGACATGCAGGGAAACCACACCTATGTCCCATCCCGTCTTCAGTCGCCAGCTTTCACCAGCGATTGGGTCGTGAAGTTGAGAGTTCACGTGTCAGGTCCTACACCCCTACGACCTCATGTCTGTTCGCAGCCCGGCTCGCGATTGGGTTGTGGGCTGGATGACAGGTGTGCCAGACGTGTGCGGAGGAAGGCTGATGACTCGAGCGTCGTCGAGATCAACATCCTTCTGTCGCCCGTCGCCCGTTGGGCCGGTTTGAATGGCTCGACAAGGCACCGACGCCCATTTCTCAAGCAGGGCAGAGCAGGTTTGCACGGCCATAGTACCCGAGAACGAAATGGCTCTGTCTCGGTCTTACAGCCGGCGGGATACCTCAAATCAGCGAAGAATGAGTTGCTTGTCATCTCGACAAACATATGTGGTCATCTTATCAACCGGGCAAGCCTCACCGTGGCCGTGGACTGTAACAGCAGGACCCAGGTCAGACCCAGAGTCGCAGATTACGAGGTTAAAGATTGGCAGTGACTGCTAGGGCGGCAACATTGGCATACGCAGCATCTGCCATGTTGGTCCCATCCAACGTCGTCCGATGGTATGACGAGCGGATGGCTGGTGGTCGAGGGTATGCCACATGCGTTACCTCAGGCGGACAGGATTGGGTAACAGCGACGAGACAAGACACGGAGGTGGCCGCGGGAATCCACGAGCCATTGCGACGTGCCGAGCGGTAAGCTCCCTTGCTGCCAGCCAGCTAGCCGGGTCCTTGGTAAAGTTGGGAAATGAAGATGGATGTGGCCAGTCTAGTAGCGTAGTATGGAAGGCAAGAATGTTTGGAGACATTGAATTGCGGGTGAACGATGTACTAGCAATACCCAAGGTTGGGTTGGAGGCAGGTTCCGTTTTGCTGGGAAGCAGTGGAGAGGGGCACTTTGCAAGGAAGCAAGGCTCTGGGTTGGAATTGGGATCGTGGTTCCATCCGGAGACGAAGACGCGGAAGATTTTTTTTTTTTGGTCTTGACGAGAGGAGACGACAGCAAGACAGGGTCGCAGAGCAGGGCAGGGAGCAGGGACAGGGCGGGCTGGAAGTCCGGGTAGCGGTTGATTGGAGGGTCATGAACGACGGGCGGTGCGTGGGACTCGACAAGTGTCGAGGACTTTGGGGAGTCGAGGAACTCTGATATCTGGTGCGGATATGCACAAATACCGTGTTTATGCATGCAGACGGCGGCGATCTTCGGATTGCTGCAACCCCCGCATTAGCCAGGGGGTCTTTCTAGACTCTGCCGGGATCCACCCATGTTGCTGAAATCTGCATTTCCCTTTTGGGACATTCTTGCGAAACGTCCCTTGACCTACCGGCTGCTCACCAATGGGCGCGCTCCCTTCCCCTTCTCTCTCTCTCCCTCTCTCTTTCTCGCGGCCGTGTCTCTCCACGTCCACCACGTCTGATGTTCATTTCTCTCACACCTTCGCGTTTGCAGCCCTCATTACATACACCTGTCTTCTATTCGTCTCCTCCTCCCATGTTTCTTTCCCTGCCACTGGCTCATTGACGTTCCTTAGCACCAGGGGGTACACATTTACTATGCCGTCAGGACCCCCGTCTCAAGGCGGACCAGGTCAATTGAAACATGTTCTATCCACTCGGTCTGGTTGTCCATGTCCAGGGTCCCAAACCTCTCCAATCCCTACCTGCTTTTTTCTCTGCTGCTCCCAAAACCACCAAATGTACGAGGTACGGGGCACCCGGCGAGCTGCCCGCAGGTTCGTGAGTATCTGGTATCTCTCTCTCTGTGCCTGTCCGGCTCTCTGTCTCTCTCTGCCGTTGCTTCTGATGGCCTGCGTGTCACGCATAGCGCTGGCACGCTTGTTCGGCCTGTCTCATCATTTCACCTCCTTCAATGGCGCTTGTCGTGTTAGTCTTAGAAAAGTGTCTACCGCCCCGACCTCCGTCCACATTTTTGTTCCTCTGTTGACCCATTCGCCTCTTTTTTTATGACTGTGGCCTCCCACAAACGCTGCCTGGGCCGCCATTTGCCATTTTTGGGCCTCTTTCCCTTGTCCCTTCCCTTCATCACAGTCGCCCGGTCCGAGTCGGGAGTCGGACCAATATCAAGACGCCATATTCGCCTCTCCCACCAAATCGAGACATCGCGGCAGCCAAGAAACCTGTCAACATCTATACGTACATACGCATACGTACCAACCAAGACCTGGGCTGCATCTTGCTACGCCTTCGTCTTGCAGGCGGCTTCCGCGAGTTAATGTAGATGGCCCCTCGTTGACTCCATCACATCCCTATCCCGGCCCTGGATCTGTCCAGTCTGCCTCCACCTGGACCTCCTCCCCATCCTCCGCCTTTTCGTCGTCGTCGTCGGTGCGCCTCTGTGTTCGCTTCCGTCCCGCAGTCGCCACACGGCTAGTTAGCTTGCTGCTGGCTAACCTGGATCATCTTATTGTACCCGCTCGTGACATTGTCCGCAAACAGATTAGCCCCTTCTGTCAACCGGCGGATCATGACTTCGGACCATCCCAGCTCTCTTCAACAGCACAACGCTTTCGCATTTGATGGAACCGTTGATAAGACCCTTACTTCCCCCCTCGATGCCAACAAGGAAGCTCCTCTGCTTGCCCCTACCTCTACCTCCCTCCCCCTATACCTTAATCCATCCCTGACTCTCTCCTGCTCCTTCATGTGGAAGCGCCACTTGTTGGCGAATGGCTACTGCATCCTCCCTCCGCTCACCTCCTCAAAAATGGTCTCTTAACGACCTGAGCTCTGAGCTGCTAGCTCTGATTTTCGAGCAGGTAAGTATCTCCTGCCGGTCGAGCTCAACTGCTCCACAGGCAAGACGACTCGAAGCATTGACTTACCAGAAGCCTGCAGCTTCGAGAAATTGACGAGCGTGCCGTTGCCGCATCACGATGCATATCAAAACGTTTTGATGCGATAGCGACCCCCGTAACATACCAGACTTTACGTCTTAATGAGCGCATTGTGGCGCCCGACGCCGAAGCGCTGTTTCCTAATCTTCTGCGCCATGTTTCGACCTTTACCAACCACGTGGTCGTTCGCAGCGACCTGGACCCGGACGGCATTCGGAGAGTGCTGGATCGGGTTCAAAGGCTCAAAACTGTGCGGTAAGCTGATCCACACACTGGCGGCGGTTCCAACACCCACTGACTCCTTTTGCAGGTGGCAGTATGTAGACGCGGAGTTCAGATCAGGGCGTCTATGGCTTCCGTCAGACGTGCTTAACCCACAGCATACGCGGTTCAACGGGACCAAGCTGTTTGTAGAGGATCTTCCACTCCGAGAGTTCGAGGGGCAGCTGCGAGACACCTACGTTCGAGCGATACCGACCGACCTACTTGTTTCCCTCAAACTGGCGAGCCCTGCACCACCGCTCACGACCCGGCTCAACTCGCTGAAACAGCTTCTCCTGCTGTCGCGCCGTCTCCAGACCTTCCACTACGAAGACCGAGGCCAGGGCACGAACTTTAAGTTTGCGAATGGTGAGCGAATGCCTCCGCTGAAGGACCTGGTGCTTAAGTCGTACGATTGGAACCACTCCAAGGAGGAGACGCGTGCGTGTTGGGATTTCGCCAATCTCGAGTCGCTCGATCTGATATCCGTCCCGGTCTTCAATTTCCTGTCTTCCGTCGACTTCACCGATTTGACAGGCCTACGACGGTTGCACTGCGAGGACTACAGTGCACACTTGGTGGACAAACGCCAGGAGGCGACAGGGGGCATGTATTTGCTTGTAGCCAACCACATACGGGCGCTGCAGACGCTGAGCATAACATGCCACGTCCAGCTCTTTCCCTTGGATGGTATCTTGAGGCATGGAAACTCGCTACAAGAACTTCGATTCCGCGATCACGTGGGATTTGGCGAAGAGGACAGACGATGCCCGACCCTCTGGGCTGAAGACATCGCGACGTTAGCGCAAGGACTGCCGTACGTCCATACGCTCGAGTTGGACATGGACGTAGCTCTCTGCGACCCTCCCCAATTCCTGCGCGCCCTCTGCAGCTTCCGCAGTTTGCAGACTCTCACACTCCACGTGCAAACGGTCCTCCATCCTCTGGAGGTCGTTCACCCGGGCATGGACCGCGACTACGACGCAGCTGTCCGCACCTTCCAGTTCCTGTTGAGCGGAAGGGAGCATACCAACCCCGAGCTGCCCTGGAAGCAAATCACCATTAACGTGGGCGGCTGGCGGAAAGTCATGGTTCGCCGGTTCAGCGCCGCCTGGCGCCGGCAGAACGAGAACGGCGTCTACGCCGAGCGATGTTTTGTGCTTGAAAGGAATGAATATGGACAGATGAACTACCGCGAGGAGATGAGCGTGGAGGGACGCTCGTCAACGCCAACGCCTGACCCACCAACACCTAACATGGATACTGATTACGACTGACGGCAAGGCAAGGGTCCCAGGGATCACAGCATTACGTGCGCGGATGGATGAGATGGTGGAAAAGTGCATGCGAAGAATGCATAATAAAGTTAAAAACGGAAGGAAGCTGAGATACAGAGCCATCACCGGCACACAGGCATAGATGGAGGCTGGTCGAGACTAGCTCTCTAATCTTAATGATACCAACGACATTCATGATCTCTAAATCTGGCTACCCGGTCGCCCTGACCACTACCACCGCACTATGAGTATCTGTGACCTTTACTGTGCTTGGTATGACTTCCCAGGCATGAGAAACCATCCGCGTGATGCAATTGGCTTGGCAGGTTAACCGAACAGCACAAGGTTTGCCGTGCATGACGTGTCGGCGGCCAGAATTGGAACAGCATCCCAAGACGGGTGTCGTTCGCGACTTGACCGGGCAGAAGATTGGAAGCGAGAGTTGACAGCCGTAAAGCGTAAAAGAGCAAAACCACATGGCTTGGACGACGTTGACTTTTCATGGTGTGAAGCCAAGCCTTGTCCAGCCCGCTGGTTCATTCGTTCCGCCTCGGCAGGTTTGACAGGTGACAGCTCGCACCAAAACCGCAGACGGCCCTTAAGCTCTCCCCCATACATGGCAAGGGTTGGTCGAACTTTGCGTTTGTCGCGACACGCGGAACCGGACTGGAACCCCCCGGGGCACCCCTGGTCGTAGCTTCGCTTGGGCATGGCGGCATGGCTGCCGCCGGCTTCGGGAGCCGGTCTGCTAACCGTCCCGGGTATCCACAGTCGTCGGTGAAGCTTTCGGTGAAGTCTTTCGGTGAACAGGCTCTTACCGGTCACCACTTGAGCACAGACACCTTCACCTAGGTGAAAGGCGAGGATATCGTGGGTCAAGCTGCTATTCACCGAGACACAAATGAGAGGTGGGCAGAAAAAATATTAATTCAATTTGAAGACGTTCCTGAGAAGACTCGATTCTGGTGACTTGGTCTTTGTATTTCAATTGCCTGCTGGGTGTTGTGGTGGACTTGAGATTCGCCGAGAAGCTTGAGACATGAAGGTAAATATTAGTTATTTTGGAACCCACAAAGCGCACTGCAAGCCTGATAAGTCCATAGGTGTTCTTGAGTGCATGATGATAGCGTTATAGCTGTAAAATGGCATCTGTCTGAGTCAAAAGGGCCTAGTTGGCCTAAATGACGGACCTTTAGGTCCCTTGACAGCTTCGCTATTCACAAAGTGCAAAACAACTCAAGTTGACGAAAGATTCATATCAAAATCAAGGTAGGAAGCTATGAGAGAGTATGTATTCTACGTCAAGAGACAGAGCAGATGACGAATTGAAGCCCCTTGTCGTAAGAGGAGCAGCGGCCTACAGGCATGCCAATGCATATTTCCACCGGGACGAGGGCATCGGCAATCAGTCTTCAATGCGTTCAAGGTCTCTGAGTGCTTCGCTTTTTCTTTTACGAGAGTAAAGGAGACAGACGGAAGAAACGCAGATGTTACAGCGAATGGTGCCTTGCTTCATGACTACGACTTTTCTCCTGTCGTCATTGGTTGGTTTGCGAACTGCAACAAGCAGACGCAGAGCTTCTCTCTTGCCAAGGCCACTTGACCTTTTTCTTCGCTTCCCTTCCCTTGTACCCAAAGTTTGCATGGACTACACTCGAAGCTGACTGGAATTTGTGGTCGAGGGACTCAAATCGCAAAATGGATCAGTTTGCTGCCTGTCGGGTATCCTCAAAGTCACATTCGACCTAGCAACCACTGCTGGAATCTCGACCGCATACAGCTTCGATGAATCTCCATCCAGGTCGGTCATTACCTTATTGGTTCACAATGATACGATTTTGAATAGGGTCCTCAGCCGCAAACATCGCCATAGAGACATGGTGGTCAGCACCAAAACGCAAGCTCCACACGGTGTGGGAAACCGAATGTCCCGTGACGGATTGCTAGTCAAACATGGCGGTCTCCCCATGAGGTACGTATGGCGAGACATTGCATTTGCTGGGCAAACAAGCCGAGACCGAACGCTCCTGAGCGCTGACTGAATACGGCAAATGTCTCACAGCGGCGTCGGGTGTCGACTCAGAATCGACTATTGCCACTGAGCCGTATGCGTAAACAATGAGACATTGGTCCCGACAGTCTGGTCCAAACTAGCTTGTGCCATGGGAATTGGAATGGCCCGCAAGACATGCCCCAGCCGTGCCGCCTTCGCTTAACCCCGGGATGCTTGCGAGACCTTTTGGTATCATAGCTTAGACATTCCTCAGTATGCCCTCGGATGACTCGAGCGGAGACTGTACTCGGTAAACAAAACCTACATTTGCATCAGCGATTGCAACCCTAACCCTGGAGAGAACTAGAAGACTTGACAGAGAGAGATACCGGCAGAACCATAATTACAAGTAACCATACATGTCGAGAATTCCAACATGAATGTTAGTTCTTATGTCTCTGGTGTCCCTTCATACCCTGCCAGCGCACGCCTCAGCAAATATACCGGATAGAAGCTGGCAGCTTCGGAGTAGGCGCCGCGAAGCTGGCTTTGGATCGCCCAAATTCTTCTTCTCGGTAACGTGTCTCGATCGATACTATGGCTGACTCGCACAGGAATTTCGGTCTGTGTTCCTCGATCTGCTGCCTTTTTTCGAAGCCACACCAATGATGCTGTCAGTGGCACTTTAGGTCCCAAGGAGTCGGGCCTTCGGGCGGGAGGAAGATTCCGCAAGGGATCGGAAAGGGTAGCGGTATCGTTTTTGATCGTTTTTGGCTAGCCCAGACCATCAGGATGCTCGAATAGCTGATGTGAGACAGAGGCCCAGTAGGTGATAACCATGGTTCTTCTTGTTCGGAATGTTTGTACTGAAAATGTCGGTCTTCTCCGTTCTCTGTATATGCTTTCTCATGAGCCCAAAACGCCGTTGTCAGTTTGATGATTGGAATCTCTTCGTGACTTCGACACTAGCCGTCATAGTGACTCCTCTCCCTTGATTTCTCGAGCGGGGACAGCCGAGAAACAGGCGTGGGCGGCAGGGACAATCCGATCCATCCCAGGAATGCGCAATGATAATTATGACTCATCTGGGATCGACAAGTATTCTCGGCTGCCTAGCGCGAACGGTTCAAGGGAGAACCAACGGAGTCGAGAGATGGGGTATGTAAATTAAGCATAGCCTGTTGGTGTTGCTAAGGCTTGTCGTTTGCAGTCTCAAGGACAATTCGCCTTGCTCTCGAGTTGTCTCGGCCCTCGGCGCCTTTCACATCACATTTCGCTCGGATGACTTTCCTCTCGATCGACGGAAAGGACTGCGGTTGGATTGGTCTTCGGCGGGCTATTATTGATAACAAATCGCTGTTTGTCTTCTGGAGGAATGTAATTAGCTAGACATAGTTTGAAGTAAAGGACGGGTAGAGGTAACCGTGAAACTAGAGGGAAAGATGATGGTCATTGAATCAAAACCATTGGACTCTGGAGAGACATATGCGTCCCCTGAAATCGCCACACGTGCTTGGCCCATGGATCTACCGCGATGTTGTCAGCCGGCCAGGGATATATCGAGTTCAGAAGCGGCACAAGAACTCCACCATAACAAAATCGATTGGAAACCGGATTGTGACAGCCGCAAGATGGGTGAGCAGGAGGAAAAGCACAGCAGCACGTGTCCGAGATGCCCGTGGTATTCTTCGCACGTCATGGAAAGTAACTTCGAAGCACTTCACCGGTCGAGTCTCAAAGTTTGCTCTCGCCATTATACGTTCAAGCACTGCGATACCATACCATCCAAAATAGCTTGCCGCCTCCAGCTGAAATGTTGCTGCCGCCTGCCTACCTTATTACGTCTGCTATGGCGGCGTGGTTTCCAGGTTCTTTCCTGTTTGTTTGCTGCCAACCCAAGACTGCAACGCACTCCCCTTCTCTTCCCTCGTTCGTACCTTGGCGCGGCCCAAACGTTCGTCCTTTCCCAGAACTTTAGCTCTCCAGCCAGGCTAGGAAAGCCACAACGTAAATCCAACATCCGTGCCGCTTGGGAGAGAGACACATCCATAGCGCCGCCGTTTTCAGTCAGCACGCCTCCGTTCCATCCCTTCCTTCGTTGCCCCTCACGCCCAATTCCCACACCACCCCCTTCAGAACCAACTGGCCGCCCTGCCGTCATCTGCGGCACGTCCATCGTCCGAGCTTCGGGTTCGTATCGTCCTTTCCCCCTCTAACCCCGTCTCGTCTGTCCAGTGTGCGTCTTTGGACTCCTCCCGGGTTCTCTCATTCCCAGATACTATGAATAAGTATGTGCCTGACCACAAGACGACACTCAGGTACAAGGCCGTACAGCCTCCGGTGTTGTTTGACACACGTACCTCAGGGTGCTGTCTCGCAGTTTGTACTGCCCACGGCGACAGGCGGCAGGCAGAGACGTCGCCATATCCTGGGGAATTGCGCCCGCATAGCGTCAAGGACATGTGACGTCCCTTTTCGAACCAGTCGACAGAAGACCACCCAACCACAATAGGTAGGAAGACCCATTGGAATGGCCGTTCACAATGCGCCTCGACGTTTGCTGTAACGAATAGAGACAAAATAACCACCCTGGTGATTTTAAACGGACAGATCGAAGACCAAGACTCATACGGACGTACCTTGATGCTTCCGGATGGACAGCTGTCCTGCAAGATTGATGCACGTCAGGATGTAACCTCAGAGCCAGACGAGAACGAATAGAGGCCAGATGAACGTCTGGTGTTTACGTCCCGTGTCCCGCCCGCCCGTCGGCCTGCCTCCTCCAGGTCTGTGAATAGGGACATTCGGATCTTCCCCTCATTCCTCGGTGGCCCCGAGCCGTCGAGTCCAGGTGTCGCTTGGTGCCCAGTGTTTGGAGCGAAGTAGATGGTACCTGACGATTACACCGCTCAGATGGCTTTTTCTCTCGTTCCCCCTTCTCTATTGCCCCAGCGGAGGGGGGGGAGGTGGGGGGGGGGGGGGCAGGGGGCCCCGGCGGAGCGCGCGGGAGGCGGAGGGGGGGGGGGGAGGGGGGAG
>JAQIUT010000740.1:0-14808 GCA_028654355.1 Colletotrichum sp. SAR 10_99
AGGAAACTTAAAACACACCTCTCTTCTCCTCAGCGGCCATTCCTCGAATTCCATTTCCTAGATAATATTGCAGTTGATACCCTTGTCATGGTAGGGATGAAAGCCAACGACCACGACAAAAACGAGCGGAAATGATGTGTTGCATCATCACCTCCTTCGTCGCCACCAAATTGGACGAAGACTTGGTCATGCTGAATCTTACCGCTCCGCCCTGGTATCCCAGTGGTCAGCGAGAGAATGACTCGACGCGGGCCTTCGGCACTCCAGTACAACTGCTCTATGGCTCGGATGGGTAACTCAGCACGATGGTCTATATTATGATGTCCTGTTGGTTTTGATGACCATGACCGCAGCATTTGCCCCTCAGGCCCGTTAGGATCATGTACCCACCACAGAGCCTCCATGATGTCTCGTGATGTAGTCGAACGGAGGCTTCTCAGAAAGAACCTTCGGTTTTCATTCTCGTCAATATGGAAGCTGTCGCCGAAATCGAAATCATCCACAGTGAACCGGACTTCCTCGAGCAGAGGAACGAATTTGGCTGGGATATGCCCTTGGCTCTGCTGGCCCCCGTCTGACAATGGCGCCAGGGTATGGGAGCGACTAAGGCCAAAGAGAGGACTATGGAAACGCTTCACAACATCGAGGGCGGTCAACTGATCACCATCCTTGATGGAGATGTCAGCATTCGAGTCAACAAGCTGTTGGATGATACTTGCGTCATCGTCTTCAAGTTGAGTGGCATCGCCACCCAATCGTGCACAAAGATGGGCGGCCGTCGACCCGTCAGGTCGCTTGGCGTCCACATCGATGCCCGATTGAATGAGGGTGTTTACAAGCTGGGGTAGTGCGTCGAAGTCAGCCTGTAGGGCGTCTTTTTGAGCCTGCATGTGCGTGGGATATGACCAACAGCGCACAGCGGTTTCCAGTACCACGAGAAGGAGGGTTTCAGTCGAGCGCCAAGGCACAGGAGCGTGGACGTCGACATTGGGCTGCCGCGCAAGCCAATTGGCATATCGAAACTGCCCGGTACGACAAGCCCTGGGTAGAGCCTGCTCTCCCCAAGACGTTTGGTCCGTAATTGATGTAATTCCTCGCTCAAGAACGAGTCTGGCGACGTTGATGGTGCCAGACCCGGGCATGTAAACATGGCAGAGATCGTGGAGGACTGAGACTGACCGCTCGTTTCCAGAATGTGGGGCTCTCCAAGCATCGATGGTGCAAGTCGCATCGATTGGGACCAAGTCACCGTCGAAAACAATGCTCGAAGCTCCAAATTTGACGAGTTCTGTGGCAGCTTCGAACTGTCCATAGCAGATGGCAGTATGGAGTGGCGTCTTAGCTGCATTGTAGGGTTCAAAGTCGAAATCGAGGTGGGGCGGGCGACCAGGCTGGGCTGAGCAAGACCAGCATGGCTGGGGGTTCTCGAGGGCCGCGTCCGCGCCCTCTTCTAGCAGTCTCTTAACAAACTGATGATTCCCGGTGACGATTGCTGCTTGGATGGCAGTGTAGCCATCAATGCATGGGGTTAAATTCTGCAATGCCGCAAGTGTTATCGGCGGGGGCGGATCCCCCTCTTCCCGGAAAGAATCCCAGTAATGTGGCAAGGTGACGTTCAACTTGTCAGGGTAATTTCTCTTAGCATGATCCATGGCGAATTCGAAAAGGTGGGCGTTTCCAGTGACGATGGCTGCAAAAAGCGCCCGCCCATCAGTTTCACTCTCAATGAGTGTGCGAAGTGGTGTGTGTGTGTCTGTTTCGTGGGACAGATGAATACGGGCTTCGACGGAATCAAGCTGCAGAGCAATCAATCTCAGGACGTCGTCGGGGAGAGAAGTGAGGCAACTCATGATTGGGACAGGATAGACAAGTATTGGCGATGTTGTGTTGTTGGTAGATAGAAGTGTGGAAGTCGACGTTTGGACTTGCTAGTTTGGTTTTGGAATGATGCAGAAACTGATTTGTTTCGTGTCATATGGAGACGTATACAAATTTTATACATGTCTCTGTGTGTGTTTGAAGAAGAGCAACAAAAGTTTGATCACAAAGCACTTTTCTGAACAGTCTCCTGCTCGTAACGCAACAGGCAGTCATGAATGATTGATTAGACAAAAATGCAAATGTGAGCGGACAAAGTCATTGATCGCCACAAAGATCTGAACGAAGAGCACAGCGTAGATTTGCGTATGTTTTTGTCAACATACTCGTCAAGATTGCAGGAACAAAAGGCAACTACAATGTCAATGTCATCGAACCAGTACTGTACACGTCTCGGCTGTTCTCTCCATTGAGCCCAGACATCGGTCTGTGTGTCAATACAGGCCACGTTTATCTCAGAGTCAAAACCCCCTCGCATCTCCTTACCGGGCACGTGCAACTACACAGGCGGAACGTTCGTGTCACTGCGTGGGCTGATTTGGTCGATTTTCTCGAATTGACTTTCGAGCGGAAAGTGGGAAGCTTCAATACCACTATTTTTGTCCAAACATATCGGTGAAGTCATGGGCAGGTTCACGTGATAGGTTGATCTCGATTGAGACTTGCTGCGTTCTCTTAACGTTTCTGACAGTTTATATACGTAGAAAGACATTGATCGGAGAATGACCGGAAAGCCTAGACCTAGATGTCTTCAAGAATACCATGTCGTTTCGTCCGAGTGAAATGTGGAGTCTTATGAGTCAGCAAGAGCTGTACGCTCCCATGTTTGGGTCTCCGGCTGGATTCGACACGGCTTGATGGCGAGTGCGGAGATGGAGTCTTGTTAGCCGATGTTAAAGTAGAGACACTAGATAGGGCAGGCGTACGAGCCCTGTCTCCGATTAGAGCAGTGTAGAGGAACATTCGCGGCGGATACGCTTCCGTCCCCTGCCTTCTTCAAATTCAACGGTCTCCTCGTACCACTCATCATCAGAGTCTGCCAAGCTGACATCGTCTTTCCGCGGCCGGCTGCGCTTTCTCGGGCTAGCATTCCGCAATCCGCCACCGCCGTACAAGGTTAACAGTTTAGAACCTGACAAATCCTGTTACCCACATACCGGCCGCCTGACTATCGCTCCTAATAACAAATCGACTCGTGCCAGCAAGCACAAACGGTGTGAGCAAAATCAGGATTGTCCGAGCAAGGCGGGCGAAGAGATATTGCCGGCTAGTGTTATCAAGATATTGAATACACGTATTGTGATACATATCTGAAAACTCCTCGATATTGGAGCCAACAACGTGCAGCACGTACGCAATATTCCGGCCTGGAGACAAAGTGTCTGGGTCGTCCGACGCAAATTCGGGCTTCGGAATGATAGAGAACATGCGAGTGTCGAAGCAACGGTGGATATCAGCCCGTAAGCGGATCATGTTCCGGGACTCGTTTACATCCCGCGTATCCACACCGTACCGTGACATGCCATTACGCATGAACCACTCGGCCTCTTCTCTAGGCACTATGTGGGCGTTGGTAAGTCCGAAGCCATGGTTTGAGAGCGCACAGCGTCGCACCGTATCGGTCGAAGGGGATGCTTTGGGAGACGGCCATGTGTCGGGTAGTTGGCCGTGAGGAAACCGCCAGTCGCGGAAGCTTGGAACCACCGTGTAACAATATGCAGCTGGATTGTGACGCGAAGTTAGAATCCTGAACTTGACAAATTATACTGCGACAAGGTAAAAATGTATAGCGGAATGGGCGTACGATCAGAGTTCACGATGAAGAAGTACTCCCCAGGTTGAAGTAGCCCCTCTATAGCTACAACATCCGTCACGGCGCGCGTACCTTCACGATCATAGAAGAGACGCCCCGAGAAGTTGTTGGCAGTTATGATTTAGCAGGCGAGAAGAGCCACGGGATGGTGTAGACCGACCGGCGGCCTGTCCTGATTTGCGCTGCGCGCATTTGTTGGGTCGACGCATGGTCAAGTGAAGAGCAGGTCGTGCGGAGGGCGGTACGACGGATGAAAGAACTATACGACCGCATCGTTTTCGTTACTCCTTGCGGAAATTTCAAGATAGCTTACTCTGGAGCTGATTGCTTTGTAGGTCGAGGGAATTATCAGCACCAAGAAAGCAATATGTGGCCATTTTTGTAAGCTACTGCGATACCTTGTTTGTGGCCGTCGTCGCCGTGTGTGAGCCCTTTGACTCAACCAGTCATCGCCTTGAAGAAGTTGACGCAAAAAGGCGTTGATGACAAGCTGTGGAAGCAGGCAACGTTGGATATGCGCAAGACGGAAGTTGTCCGGGCCCGCAGTCGAGGCCCGAATCCCGCCTTGACTGGGATCGGCCACACCACTTTGTCGCCAAGCGCGCCCGGCGCTGACACTCTGACTACACTACATACCACCCACTAATTAGTAAGCGGCGAAATGCTTCGAGGGGCACGACTACGGGCCACACTTTAGACAAAAGAAACCCAAGCACAAATTATCCCACTTTTACGATGGTGCCTGCAGAGGCGGACCATCACCGGCTCCAACTCGGTGAGGCCGATATTTCTTACCACGATTGATTCAACATTCCAATACACCACGCATGTTGGGCTACGAAATCTCGAATGAGCGATCACGAGGCCTGCAGAGAGCACAATCACAACATACCCGACCGAGACGATTTCCTACCGCGAAAAATCCTACCATGATCAAACCACAACCAAACCTCCACTATCGGAACCGAAAAGAGCACAAAGAGCGATCACACGAGAGCAGCCGCGACGCTCGTCATGGTACTCTTCTCTCTTCCCTATCAAGCGAAATAACCTTCCTTTCGACAACATTCGAACCACCGCAGCGAACCTGCCGAACGCAAACTCCACGATAGAAGGAAGCAAGAGAGAGGAACCGCGGCTCAAGGATGACAGCTCGGACGAATCCCAGGGAATGTACAACCACAAGATACGCATCACAGAGCGAATTTCCACCCGAAGCAGACCGAACGCAAGTAAGACATACATGGCAAGCACGGAGAAGCGCGCCAAGAAAGTGCATTAACATCTGCGAGCGAGGAAATTACGAGGCTGGAATGAAAGCAAGCAAATCACTGAAGTCTGAAGGGCGGAGAGAAGCCGCAGCAATGATTGCATCCCAGAGCAAGCCTGCGAAAACCTCATCAAGATATTGAGCACCCCGGGAAGAACACTCAGAGTGATTGCAACCACAATCTGAAGTTCCTTCCCCATGGACGGAAGCACTAGATACTAAATCAGCGTTATATGAAGTCGAACTGAAAAGCTTTCCTGGCTAGGAAAGTTTTCCACGACAAAAGTTTGCGACGAAAATAAACCACAAGACTCGAAGACGAAAGTGCACTGGGCCATGTCAGCAAGGGATACGGCTGAGCGGACTTATACACCTGCTTCAAAGCCCGCACAAAGGTATCCAACTCTTGAAGGTCATATGCGAAACAGGAAGGATTCCCGGCTGACAATCAAGACTTGCCAGCATGCTCATCGGGGTCCGATCGTAGAATAGCGTCTGTTTGCAGCGAATCGAATCCCAGAGCTTGCGCCTCAATCGCAAGCTCGTGCCGTTTTCTTGGATCTTCAGGCTTTGACTGTATCTGTCGGTGGTTTTGCTGAACCAATGGTGTACACGTCTTCGGAGAGTTCAGAAACATTTCTCATGACGTGTAGGGACAGCTGCAAAGACTGCTGGGCGAATGATATGCGTGGCATGTCATTTCGCCCCTCGAAGGCGTAATGCGCAGCTTGTCGAACGGTATTAAATGTTTGCGAAGGCATGAATAGTATCTTTACAAGTGCACAAGGACGGACATTTAAAGTCACGACGAAAGGTATAAAGCGACGGGATAAGCTCATTGGCCCGTCCTAAGTTATCTAGTAGCTGCGGCTTTCCGTTCTCTAGGAATTGACTGAATACAACACCTTGTCGGAGAGCAACGGTTACGAAGTCGTCTTCGTCTTGTTGAGCTAGCCCCGGAACTCGTAGTTCGATGTGTTCAACAGTGGCGTGATCTATGAATTTGAGTAGGGACTCGGATCCGACGATGGCAAGGTATACTCTGCAGATGTTGCTCAGGTAGTGAACCAGTTCCTAAGCTTATGCGAAAGTACCTGGAAGCCATACACGCAACTCTACGCACCTCATCACTCATTATCGAAAGTATCTTGTGCAGAACTCCTATGTATGTTGAAACCCTCACTATTTCCCAAAGGCCGGCAATGCCATGAAGCGCATAGAGTGCCTGGCTTATGGCGCGTGGCTTCAGCACACGACCAAGTATTGCACGTTTGCTTGAAGTAAGCCTCGACAGCCAACGTCTCTAACCAGCGTCCTCGCCCATAACCTCCCGTTCCTGGATCTCCTTGGATACATGACCGTCCGAAAAGCAAGCCGCATTTTCGAACTCATTCCTCAGAGTGTGGCAAGCCGTCACCGATATGTCTTGCTACACCAGGGTCCGAGTTTGGTCTTAGTAGTGAGTGGGCTCACCGTCATCGTACAGTTCCACTGACCATCAGGTGGAACTTCGGGACCGCTTGTCAGCTTCAACCCGATGCACACACTGAGGGGCCATGATTCTAGAAGTGGCGCCTCCCTTGCACTTCGGAATGAATCGCCTGGTGTGGTCGAAGAAGCCCCCGCGACACGCTCGAGATCCTTCCGGGACACCTTTGCTGGAAGATAATTCCGACGCTCCAGTGGCTGACACCCCTCTAGCCTGAAAACTTCCTGCATTCGTTGCACTTGCTTCTCAACTGACAATCGCTCACGGAAGGTTGGCCTACTTACAAAGACACACTCACCTCTGCACGTCTCCCGAATCATTCAGAGTCTTGAGCAAGACGTGGTAGCGGCGTTGGTCTGTACCTTAAGGTAGAAGATCATTCTCTAATCATACTCAGGCAGCCATCATATCAGCAATATAGCGAGTCGAGCACCAGCGATTACCTTGAATGGGGACAGGCTGCGTTGGAATATACCACCGCGGCAATAGCGACGTGCAGCGGATCGAGCACGAGTAAGGAGGAGGCAGAGTTACACGCTCATTGCCTACTCCAAGACGGCCCAGAACTGCGAAGTGAGCTCAGTGGCACAACGGCTTGCGGCTCAGCTGTTTGTCCTACCGAGACGAAACAATTCAGCTCCAATCGCAATATTCCCGCATCAACATATATAATTGGAATCATTGAGGACAGACGAAGTCCATTCTACAGGCGAGGCCCTGATCAATATGGGAATTACTACTGTCCACGGCGCAAGTTCGGTTGTGAGCACAAGTTACCATTAACCAAGGAGGATTACCAGTAAGGCCAGATATTATTCTTTTCGAGGGTGGCTTATTTGCTGATTTGATGGATCTAAAGAAAACGTTTAGACATGCACCTGAAGCCTTTCTCTTGTAGATACTGTCGAAGAAAATACGTACTGAAACGTTCAGTAGTGATTCACCTCCAGAGGCAACCTTGGTGCAACAATAGGTTGAGATTGGACATGCCCTCCGCGCCGGATGCATATGGGCAGATTCTTGCGCACAAGTAGGACTGGCGTCTTTCCCCCTTAACGTGCTGATTGGGCAAAGTCATCATGGTGTTCGTCTGCTACTGCAGACAAATCTGAATACAAATAGCTCTCTTTTCCCTCGCAATGTTCAAAGGCTTCCAGCTTCCACAAAATCTTCCACACGTTCATACACTCACAATCATCGTCCAAGAACCACCGCAATGGACCGCTATCCCTGCTTCAACAGATACAAGCACGGTGTTGACTGCCCCGGCTGGGTCACCGTGCATGGCGCTCGCTGCGAGGACTGCGTCGCGGTACGTGAACGGCCGATCGAGCAAGTAGCTGATACTGACGTGATTAGTACAACCGATAAGTGGGGGCGGGAGCATCTGGGAGGAGAGCGGGAAGCAGGAGATAGAACGCACTTAAGCACAATACAACTCCACTCATCCATCTGTTCCAACGCGACGTGGGGATGTCCCTATCGGTTACGAGGTACAACGGCCAGATCCAAGGCCCAGACCTGATGCGCTGGGACGGGCTGCCAGCTGAACATCGGCGTCCCAACAGACCGTGCATCAGATGTCACCTCGACGGGGTCGGTTGTGGAGAGCTGCAGGCTTGCTCGGGCACACAAGTACCCAGAACGCGCGGGCGTCGGGATCCTCGCACAGCCAGCGGCACGCTAGCGAGTTCCCCGGCGCCGCTGGGGTGTGGATACGTGCGGCGGTCAAGGGTCATGGGAGGGTCTCGCTTGGCGAGCACACCCGGGGTGGTGTGCGAAAATCACGAACGACGACTCTAGCCGACTTGCAGGTTCGTCAATTCTTGGCCGGTTTCAAGGCCATTTCTGCGTTGAAGCTGCGTTTCTTTGTGGGGTGTTGCTATGGATGAGCGAGTGGCCAATTGATTGCGGGTTGCGTGGCGACATGGGGATGGCGTAGGTTGGTGCGGCTGTTCACCGACAGGGGAAGCGAACTTGGGGCGAGCCTTCAATCGGGCTCTGGATACCTACGTGTCAATGGAGATCATGGTGGAAAGTCCATGAATCGTTTGGGCTTCCTGTGTCGATTGGCTAGGTCTCGCCTGGCCCCGGGCCAGGTGCACCTTGTCTCTGGACTGCGATGCCACTGGTGTTAATGTGCAATCTAAACAGCTCTCGATCCGAGATCAACTATCGCTCTTCAGGTATAAATAAAAGGCCTTCCCAAGTTCGTTCGACTCAAGAAACTCTAGCCATTAGCTTTTCGTCTTCATTCCTCCTATCTTTTGAGAAATATCTCGTGATGGACCCGCTCTCCATAGAAAACTATTCCTTTTCCTTCCGAAATGCGATCCGCCGAGTCTTGACCGCAAACCCCAACAATGAGAAATACAACAAGTTCTTCATCCTCTCAGCCAAGGTTGTCGAGGACTTGGAGAATGAGAAGCTGTTGGACGCAAAGTCGCTCACAGCGCTGAAAAGGCATCGAATTGAGTCTTGTGAGTGAACGACCATACGTTCCGGAGTTCTTGTCTAACACCTTGACACGAAGACACCCCTCCGTCCGGGGCGTGTGAGGCTTCGGGGCCAGTCTATGCTCTGTACGACCCTGGATTGTTCACAATGAAACATGTCCCCTTGGGGTTCATTTGCGGGACGCTCTTAGCAGTTTTCATTAACTATCAACTGCCCGACTGGGGCCACGCTTTGTCAGCAGGTGTAGGATACGGCGTCCCTTCGGCCGTGCCAGTTATAAGCTGGTATGTGGACAAACTTGGAAGACGGCCGCTGGGCGACCCCGAACAGGAGAATAGCACTTAGGATTCTCAGTTTCAAGAGGTCTTCTGGCGGGGCTCTACGGTTCGATAGGTCTCCCTAAATATACTAGGACATTACGTGTCACAGACAAATGCAACACCAGCTGAATCACATCTCTGCACTTTTTCTGAACGCTGCAGCTGTTGTAGTGATATTGTCCTCCAGCAGACGCGCGCATGCTTCATCTTGAAGGTAGCGACAAAACATTCTCTCTGTGCCAGCCGCATCCATAGGCCAAGAAGACGACTCGATCCTTCAAAGATGTTGCTACATGTTGTCCCCACAGAACCTCATTATCACGGGAAGTAGCATCCACCATTAATACTGGGATACGTGTAGTATTCCTTAGTTTGAGTCAAGGAACACAAGATCAGGCTCTAGATACCCGTCCATAGGGATCGCCGCGGCCAATATGACACCAACGGTCAGGGGCGGGCGCCTCGCAGTCATGCGTATTGGCCAGGCCTTCGTGTTTGAGATGAGGACCACAAACCAAGTCAAGGAAGGGTAAAAGGACCACGCAGACCGGCGCTTTCTTGGCGCAAACTTGACGTGGTCTTTCTGCGATGCGACTCAAACTCATGCCACACTTCCAACAGGGGCCTCTCGCAGGGGGGGAGTGCACGACATGAATTGACAGATTTGGTACCTCACGGCCCTGGACATGCACCTAGTGTACGCCCGCTGCCTATCTCGAAGGCGAAGCCCTCTCCTCGTCAGGTCAAAGCAGCGGCTAGGGTCTCTAAGGCAGTATCTATCGATTGGCTCTCATGAGACGCTGGGTAGTGCAGACAAGAGTGAAAGTGTCACATTAGTCGACCAGCGCATGCCAGAAAAACGCGGAAGTCTCCTGCTCACTTCCGGCCCATATATGCGCAGTCTCTGATGAAATCAGGCTGTGAGCATCGTAACGAGCGACGATAATGCGGAAACGTGGCTAGTGCGTTGAAGAAGCAAGGATAAGGATGATTGCAGGAATAGTCAGTGTATCATCCGCCTTGCAGGCGAACCAATACTTCTCATTCTGCGAATATAGTGAAATGTCTTTTGCCTTTTTATGTACATGAATCCCCATCATCCGTTTCCTGCCACCAAGCCTTTCTTTCGCACGGCACAATCACCATGTCACCCGACGAGATTCTCGACTATACGCGTCTGTCCGGCTCAATCCTGGCTGTTTTGATCTCACTTACAGCGCCATGGGTTTCAGAACGCAGAGTATCGCCACTACGAGGCTTCATCTGGGTATTTCGCTTGAAAATGGTCAGCCTGTGGAGCAACGCGCTGTACGCCTGGACATTATCCATCACACGACGAGATCCCAATCTGGCTCCGGTCTGGTGCGCCATTACATTCGCTACTGCGACGACTTTTCAGACAGGCAGGCTTTATGATGAGTCGGACCGCCTCTGCACGCTTTACAAGTGGGCATGGTGCCTGGGGTCCCTCAATGAAACCTTCGTCATTGTACAGGCTATAGCCACACAGGAGCCCAACGTCTGGCAGCTACTGAGCCTGTTCATCGCTCTTTCGACATTCTTACTCTACGCACTCCTAGTATCCTGCGTCCTCTTTGGCGAAAAATACGGATACAGACGTCTACCCCAGGATGAGAACGCTGCGTCTGAACCCGATGAAACCCACCTCGAGGTCTTGCACAAGACAGCTACCAACGGACGAAAGTGGACACACCAACTTCGAATCTTCCGGAGGTTTATCTGGCCCAGCGGAAGTCTTACGATGCAAGCACGCCTGCTTCTAAAGTTACTGCTGACACTAGGCCTGACAGGACTTGACATATGGATCCCACAAGCTTTGAGCCGAATCATTGATGGATTCACATTCGGGGACACATGGCCGTCTATCCAAAAGCGTATCATTGCTTGGGTTATCCCTCAAGTTTGTCAAATTTTGTCCCGCGCGTCGAAGTACTGGATGTCGGCCCGTCTCGACTCTTACCGTGGAGAGGAGCTTGACAAAACGATTTACGCCAAGATCATGACTGCGGATCCCTCTTTCCATGCGAACAAAAACCCCACAAACCTTATTACTGCTGCCGATAATGCAGTAGACATCCCAAAGTCCTTCGACAGTCTCTTGGATAACTCTTTCGACTTTTTGATAGCAATCTGCGTCACTATGCCGCTCATGGCGCTCCAGTTTGGTCAACACGTCATGATCGTTATAGTGATGCGTCTGGTTGCGGAATACTTCAACTTCGAACGAGGGAAAGTGAAGTCCCGAGATGCGACTGGCGATTATTTAAAGGTTCAAAAGATACACAGGCATTCCCGGGCGGACACCATAAGGGGCCGGGGAACCGGGGCCGTTTTTGGCCAGATTACTCACCAAATTGCCGAGAACAACACGTCCCTTGGAAAGGTCCATATCGCGAAATTTCTGGCACATCTTGAAGCTGTTGTTACGTGGATTCTCGGATTCGTGGTCAGTCACATTGGCTGCTTGACCGGCGCATATCTCGTTTGTTCGCAGATTCACGTTGGAACCTCGACCCTTGGAAATTTAACCCTTTTTATCTCATATTGGGGACAGACAGTCACGCCTATAATTTCGATACGCGAAGCTTCCGATAAGATCGTGAGAAATTTTCAGTACGCTGCCGAAGCTGCGGAAATTATGGATACTGTCCCCAAAGAACGAGGCAAACGGCTCACATTCGAACGGGGTGCAATCAACTTCCGGAACGTCACGGTCAGCCGCGGTGGTACAGTGGTGCTCGATAACTTCAACCTCGACATTGATGCTAAGGAGCACATCGCTCTTGTTGGACCTTCGGGGACGGGTAAATCAACGATTCTTAGCTTGTTAACCGGTCAAATTGAGCCCGACAGCGGCGAGGTCATGATTGACGGCCAAGATGTTACGAAAATCGACTTTGATTCGTGGGTGATCCGATGTCGTTATCGACGCTTTTTTCTGACACCGTGGCAGTCTTTCAAACCATATAGGCATCCTTCAGCAGAATCCTCACATCTACGACACTACAGTCAAGGAGAACCTTCTCATTGGGAAACGGAACGCCACGATGAGAGAAATTCAAGAGGCTTGTGTGAAGGCTCGAATTCATGATGATATTGAGAGACGTCAGGGTGGTTATGAAACCGCATGCGGGGAGGACGGAAAGTAAGAGCTATGTGTCAATGGTTTGTTGCAAGCTGACATGCAAAGGAATTTCTCTGGCGGACAGATCCAGCGGATAGCAATAGCACGACTGCTTCTCAAGAGGCCAGTGATTGCGCTGATCGACGAAGGGACCAGTGCTCTGGATGCAGCGACAGAAGGCTTTATTAAGCAAAGTTTCTCGGAAGTTTTGGAAAACTCGACTAGCATGACCGTAGCGTAAGTCGTCTTCCATTGCTGGTTCTCAGGCGCTGAGACTTTTAGACACCGGATGTCAACTATTAGGTATGCAGACAGAATCATCGTGCTCGGCGAGAAAGGAAAGTTCGTCGAGAGTGGAACTCATGACACACTCTTAAAGTCGAGGGGGAAGTACTGGGAATACTGGCAGGAGCATCTCGGAGAGCAGACCTAGACAAATTGACGGGAGATACTCTAGTTTAGTGTGTGAATATTTGAGCTTAGCATATCGAGTCCTTCTGGACATCCAGACCCATGTTGGCAGAGCCAGCCCTCACATGGGCTTGCGAATTTTCGCTTGGATGAGCACCCTGGCCGGTCTTTCTGAAAAGTATATAAACCGTGCGCCCCCTTTTATGTGCGCTAAGGAGGGTAATGCCATCATAAATCATTTCTGCTTCGATTCTAGCCTTGTGTGTCATCAAGCCAGTTTCAATGTGATATCGAGACGAAAACAGACGACATTCTCAGTACTGATCGGAAGATTGTGCTTACTACGTCAAGAGTGCCAGAGGGTTTACATACATATGGAGCGAAACGAGGTTCTTACAGGTCGGTTTGCTTATATTTCATACATTTCTGCCTCTTACGTTTGCCTCAAGTCATGCATCGTGCGACGCGCAGCACGGAATGCTTGGCATGTGGCTCCATCTTTGAAACCATTCGCGGGCTGGAGAAGCACGAAGAATGCCACCAAGGAAGTTTCACTTGCCCAGAGTGCTCTGAAGTCTTGGAAAATATTACATTCTACCGACGACATCGACGAAAGCATATGGAACACAGACCCTTCGAATGTTCCGAATGCCATGAAACTTTTATCATTGGCAAATCATTGAAAAGGCATGAGAAAAAGCACGCTGAACCAGAGTTCAAGTGTTCGACATGCCCCAAGCAATTCTACCGCTCAGATGTATACGCATCTCACAAAACGTTCTGCCCCTTCCCCAACAAAACAATACGATGTCGAGATCTTTTCAGCGGCGGTGAAGAACTTCGTTCTGAACGAGGCGTAATCCCAACCACAGATATTACTTCGGCAGGTGAAATACAGCATACGATCCAAGCATCCACGGAACGCAGTCTCTTTCACCATTCTGATTTCGAAGTCGACGAATCCCGGTTATCATTTACCAATCGTATGACAGCCTCACAAAGTCCCACGCGTTCCCACTCTGTCGATCCTCTCGCTCCGCATAGCCGGCGACTCAACAGAGCAAGTACGGGTAGCATCAAGCTTTTGGGCAACTTACACGCTAGCGGAAATGATACACTGATGCCTTCCCTAGAATCTAGCACGGCACATTTCATAGTATACCAACTGTACTGCAGTGGCATGATGCTCTACAACGGTCTGCAAGAAACACATGGCGTTATGCTGCGATCCGAAGACTGCTTTTTGAGTTTGATTCAAGAGGCCCTATCTGCCCACGGTCGATTGCTATCTCAAGTTGGATATGATGAGTATTGGGTGCGGCCCTTTGAGATCCGGTCCCCATTCTGGGTTGCGTGAGTCAAACTTCCGTTCGAAGAGAAAGAGGCTAACACTTCCTCAGACGAGTCCACTATATTGGCTGCTTTGATTCACTGCCAAAGAACCCGCTTCTAAGACTGACGCCAGATTCATCGATATCAAACGACGTGCAATGTTATTTTGATACGCTTTTCGGATGTTCATGTTGGATTACGGATTTGGCCTTTAATGATTTATTACAAGAGATGAGATTGGCGTGGGAAATGCAGGAGTAATGAGTGAAGCTGTTCGAAGCCAGCGGATTTTTCACACATCTACACAGCTATGTATTGGACGTTCAAATATTTCGCTTAACGGCTTCTTGTCTCAGAGCAGCAAGTTTGGCGTTGCGTATCCCGATCAGGCTTCACTCTGTGAATGCGAGGAAGTTGTTGCATACCTTCGCTCTTGGACGTCCCTCGGGAGGAGGTGTCCTGGTGATGCGTGAAATATTGGAGTTTCCATATTTGCCACTACAAACACATTCACGCGTTATTAAACTTTCGCATTGTCATATTGATCAAATGTTCAATCTCTATAGTTTTTAAAAATGCCCCTCGCACGCAATTTATTGAGATGAGAAATAAAACTTCCTGACCAAAGACCGCCTAATAGGCCCATCCTCTGGGACATTGTTTGTTTATGTGACCGACGAAAGTACTTCGCAA
>JAQIUT010000741.1:0-14726 GCA_028654355.1 Colletotrichum sp. SAR 10_99
TTCGTCTGGGTCTTGCGCCCCCTCTATCCCCATTTTTCAAATTGTTTTTCGCCGCCCCCCCCCATCTTCTTTTTTTTTTTTTTTTTTTTTTTTTTTTTTGTGCACTTTCATTGTGAGCGACCCTCTCCACCTCTGGCACAGGGCAGCAATAGCACCACCTCGTGCTCAGCGAAATCTTTGCTCCAGCTCCCTTCAGCCCAGGTGTCCTAAAGCTCCCGGTTCCATTTTCTCAGAACGCACCCATTTACCGCAAACCTAAGTGTCCGTTTCTCAGCAGACTACAGCAAACAGCACCCAACTGCCCAGACGGCTAGCCACAATGAGGCCAGAACAGCACAAGCACACACAATCCAGGCCGCCTCAGACACCCTACACGATCACACCCCAACGCAGGGCCATTGAGAGGGCGAGGCTTGGTGCTGCAAGCTTTCCTCTACCGTACCCGCGGCCCGCCTGGCACTTCCCTTACCTCCCGGTCACCGCAAAAGGTAGGCAGGTACCTGCAACAGGTACCTACCGTGCCTGACTGAGGTGACTGGACTTCGCTGCTCTCGAGGTGCCGCCTAGGACCTAAACCTCCCGACCACCAAAGCCTTGTTGTGCCTTTGCTGTATCCTGCTATCGCCCAAGTTGCGACGCGTTGGCAATTGCTTCTTATTCTTGGGAGCAGCCGTATGACTTTCTGGGCATTTACTAACTGTCCAGATCGATGCGAACACGTGCATCTCTCGTTCGTGGCCGTTGCGGATGTCTCAATCCTCTGGGCGCGCCCTCTATCCTGCTGGACCTCGAATCTGATGCTCTGGCGATACCTGCACAGGACTTCCAGCGGAGTGGTAATGGTGACGGGATACTTTTCGTTGCGCCCAATTTTCTGGCGGGCGCCCACATTTCCTGCGTGTGCACCATCACACCTCAATTAGCGATGATGCCCTGTCGCCCAATGAGGGGCCCAGGATGGGGGCACTCGCTGTGGCTTCGCCTGAGGGGAACCCGGAAAGAACAACAAGAAAAAAACAAACCCGAGCTGACCAGGGGTGCGAACACTCCTGTCGGCCTAGGTACTCCAGGAACCGTACCTGCTTCGGCGGGACTCTCTCTCTCTCTGGGCCGCCCAGCACATCCGAGGCACCTTGCCCATTAAAGCAGCAAGACCTCTGGCAGGTCAGTGTTGGGCGCCTGTCCCCGCCCGTGTGTGCCTGAACAGAGCGGCCGCCGTTGCAAGCGATGGGCTTCCCTCTCGTCTGACCTGAGGAACCTCTGAGGGACAGGGTGACGAGCTTCCTCGCCGTCGTCTGCGAGTCGAACACCCCCAAAGCCCCCGACAAAATCCCTTGTTCTCCCGACCACCCCCGACAGCGGCCGACAGCGGCCACATTCTGAGGCCTTCCCCACTGTCCTGCTTATTGCTGCTGTGTTTTCCTCCCAAACTTCAGAGCTGAGGCCCCGTTATCGCACCACCAGGCTTCCACCCTTCGACCCGACGTGCTCGCTCGCGTCCCCCAGGCCCGAGGGCACACAAAGCAAGCTGTCCTCGTCGGCGGTTGTCTTATTCGAAGTCCCCTCAAAAGGCACAATTTTACTGAGGTGCCCTCCTGCCGAGACGCTTTCCCTCGGCCCTCTCCTTCAGATGGCTCCTGGGTTAGGTACTTTCAGCGACGTACCCCATATTCAGTCGACTCAGGCCCAGCTGTCGCTGAATTGTTGGGAGCCTTGGGTCCGTCGATTCCCACGTCTGTTCTCCTCCCCGCCCTCTCTTATGTCGGATCAGTGATCAGCCGGCAAAGAGAGAGGACCGCGTTGAAAGCGGGGTGCGTCAGAAGGCCGCCTGGAGAGTTTTCCAGCTCCCTCTCCGTCTCTCTTTCTCTGTAGACTCTGTAGATTTGCCGCTGATCCCATCCACACGTTCAGCGCCCTTCGTGCCTCCCTCCGAGTCTCAGCTGTGGTAGAACTTGTCCCTCCGTCCAGACTCTGCTCGCCCAGCGCCGACTTCTTACCCGACCGCTGTTCTTTTAGGGTCAACAGCGCCTCGCTTCACATGCCAACATTCCATTCAGAGGCGCCCCGTTCTGACCAGCAAAACCCAGCAATCTGCCTGTGACTTTGGTGACTGAACAATTCCTCTGCCATCGACGACCCGAGCCCCAAAGGCCTCCTGGGTAGCGCAGGCGTCTTCCACCACAGCCGTGTCGTCCTGTTCCATCCTCCTCAGTCGATGCCGTCGCAATTAGGTGGTCGTTCAACTGTCCAGCGCCCACCAGGGCTTCGACATATCAACTGGACTTACCTTATCCAACTTGATCAAGACCTGTTCTCGCAAGTGGACGCTTCTTTTGACGTTCCCTATTAATGGAAGCCATGGCATGGTCCTTTTAACAGCGTCGAACTCGGCTTTGGGCAGCCCAGATTGCTGGCCGAAGCCAGCATCCCCTCTGTACATAGGCACCTACCGTCCTCGCTTTACCATCTGTCTCACATCTCGCGTTCGCTCTCATTCACATTCGCATACGCCAGCTGTTCTCGAATCGACTCAAGCTTGCCAACTGCCTTGTTCCCCAGCGTACCTCATTGTAGGCATATAAGCCGTGATCAGGGCGCCAGCCGACAGCTCGGTCTAGGCATGCTCAGCAGGCTTGAGGTCCCGAATGTGCTCTGATCGAACAGATTGCGGTCTTTTTTGATCATCACTATTGTTGTATCTCCTATAACCTGCGTAGGTGCTGTGATGTTAGAGTTATCTTGGTCAATACGGCTATCAGTAGAGGTGCAGGTGGTGGCAACGCGTACCCCTACACGCGTTGTTGTTCTACGCACATACTCTCCGCACAACGGCAACGCAATGCCGCAAGTGACCACCGCCTCGCTGGCCAGGCACAGCACATGGCTGTAACGGGCAGCCTGCCCCAAAGTGATGGAGGTGATGGCTTGCACTTTCACCGAGGCCACCGATTGGTCACCGAACTTCACCGAGCTAGGTTCTCAGCGCTGGCCTAGTGCATGCCTGATGCGACATCTTATCTACCTACTGCCTGCCTAAGTGCGTGTATTTCTCATCAGGCAGCGCTCATGATAGCAGGCTTTTGGGGGCGACCTCTGAGCAAAAAACCGGATATGTCCAAGACATTCGCCGATGCAGGACATAGATTTGCGCAGCCTACCACTCTGATGTTAGACGATGACACGCGTACTGCGTAAACAACAACCCTCCCAAAGACCATCTCCTCTGCACAGAGTTCAATGCTCAGATGAGCATGCTGCTGGTGATCTCCGTATCTAGCAGGGGCTACTATGGCCATTGGAAACTGAATCGCGCGCATGGCTCCTTGAGTTACTCTCAGAGGGCCGGTTGTTGAGGCGGCTGCGCGACCACGTTTTCTCGCTTACCTGCCCGAACCACAACATCGTGGCGCGAGCATTGTACCGAGCCACAGCGCGCCCCTCTGTAACGGCATGTCTCATGGCCCCATCTCTCGCGACGAGGGGCAGCTTCCACACACGCGTCGAGGACTGTTCCTGTCCAGTGAGGCGCGGTGAGCATATTCACTGTGGCATGTGTGATGAACCGACAGACTACGCATTTCAATGTTTCCGATAAGCACAGAGAGCCTGTCCAGTGTCGAGTATTGGTTGTGGTGTAACTTGGGTAGGGCACTTATGATGTAAGGCACGCCTCCTCTGTCGATGGTGGCTCTGGGAGGAAGCTGTGTAACGGTCGTTGTCTTGGACCGTGTTTGCGACCGAGGGAGCGAGAGTGAGTCTCTCTGCGTGGTGTTCAGGGCATTTTTTGTCACTTCCTAGCAAGACTTAAAGCTCAGTTCCGGATTTCGTCACTCCTCTCGACCCGAGAGACCAGCGACGACGACGGCGACAGCCACGCGGCCGTCGATAAATGAATGTGTTGTTGGATGATGGTTAAAAGCGCCTACTGACTAGAGCTGTCAGCTAGCTCTCCGTGTGCGCACACAGTGAAGCATCGATGCACAGTGGAAGCTGGCAAAAGCTGCCCCTCCTCCCGTGACACCAGGTGAAAGCCCCCCTCCCATCCCCCTTCCCTTCCCTTCCCTTCCCTTCCCTTCCCTTCCCTAGGAGCTGGCCTTGACCGCGCCGACCGTCTCATCCCGTTTTGAAACGCGACCCCCATCGGTTTTGATGGGGACCTCAGCTCGCTGGAGGCAGCCCATTGGCAGCGGGCCAACCCCGCGACCCCAACAGCCGCGATGAGGTAAAAAAGCACTGGCGGCATGCGGGCAGCGGTCGCCCTCTACCGCCGCGCAGATGGCAGGCAGGTCCAGCACCCCCGACGACGCCAGGCACAAGACGAGAGATGGACGTGACAGGGTTCGTGGCCATCCGAAGAAAGGTGATTTTCAGTTTCCTATTTTCAGTTTGGGTTCGCCTCAGCCCTCGCTGAAAGTATGAACGCTGGCCAGGGCGAGCAGCTGTCGATTGCTCATCCGAGACTGAGCTTGTTTGCGCATCATTGACCCCCGTAGTTACCCACACCAGCATTAATAAAAGCATTTTCGGGTGAAGAAAAAAACAGTTGATGAGATGACCCTCTCTCGAGAAAAACGGAAAGTCCTGGGACGTATCTGCAGCTTCCAATTCCACCTTAATCTGAGGTGTGAATTAGCACCGTGTTTAGATGTACCTTCCTGCTATCCGTGTTGAGGCGTGCGCCTTCCGCCGTCGTTCAGATAGAGCGTGAAGGGGAAAAAAAAATGTACCTAGACTGTCGTCGGGTGCAAACTAAGACTGCGTCATCTCACCAACACCCGCAGGCGTTATCAAACCATCGGCGGCCACAAATTATCGGATTTCCTGGTATCTAGGCACGCAAACCAAGTCACATCAAGGCACCGTGCCTTTTCACTCCTCGCGGTTCACCTAACACAGCCTTCAGCTGGCCAAGGTCTGTCTGACGCGCCCGCCGGACAGTTAAGCACAACAGCATCCCGAGGACCGACGATCACCTACCGAATCCACAGCTGGCTTGAGCTTGATGCAGACCCCTGCCCCATTCCGACGTGCATCTACCGCGTACCGCCAGTCGCCGGCTACCTCAGATACCTCGTTCGTGTATGTAAGTTGCCTACTGCTCCCAGGTACCCGTGCTCTCAGCGCCGCCGTCCAGCAATTCACCAAACTCGCAACCATCCCCCTGTCTTGATTCAAGCTCCCAATCGGCATCCGCAAGCCCCTCTACACAGTCCGCTGGCATTGGTGGGGGATTGTCTTGGCAGCAGCTATTGCGCAGTAGTATGATGCCATGGCACCTGGGGCTTGGACCACAGACCACCTCCGGTCCCTCTTTGACGCTGGCAGGTGGGATGTGAGAGGTGGGAGGGAGGGGCAGACAGACACAAGCATCAGATCGCGGATTGGACTGGCCTGGATCTGGCCTGGCCTCTGCTGCGTTACTGGAGCACCGTCCGCTTGTTTGATTGTCATTCTGGCTTCTGATAGCTCCGACTTCCAAGTTTCTCCATGCCAGACCAGACACTCGACGTCCCCAACCCAGCCAGCCTTGGAATACCGCAGTAACGTCCTTCGTGTTGCCTCTCCACCGCCTCTGAACCGTCAAAGGGCCCCTCCTTTTCTTCACCCCTTGGCCGTGTCATAACCTCCCGTCCTCCTTGCCTACCTTACCTATTTCATAACCTCTCCTCCCTCCCTCCGTCATTTACCAAATCTGATCTCCTGCAAACTCTGCCCCGCTTGACCCAACCACTAAGCTGTCTCTACAGAACTACAAACAAGATACCCCCCAACTAAAACAACAAGAGAGAGGAGATACGAGGTAAAAGTCATCATGCTCGACGCCAGGTCCTACCCATTGCTGGTCGGCCTGATCGTGCTGGTCTGGTTCTCCCGGCCGGCCCACGCCTTCGGAGCTGGCAACATCGCCGGCATCTCCAAGATCGAGGGCCAGAACTGTAAGCTTATATCCAATTACCTCCTACTAGCTATAGACGCTGACCGTGCGGTAAACCAGGGCGCCACGGCGACATTGAAGATGCGCTCCTCACGCTCGCGATGGCCCGCTCCATGAACGGCAAGAAGTTCACCAAGATGATGGTCTCCCGTGTCTACTTCGGCAACTGGCTGAGAGACTACTCTCAGGCCATTGACGTCGGTACTGTCAAGTCCGTTTCTGCCGAGGCCATCCGCCTGCTCCTCTGCGTCCTGGGCTTCCTTAGCTTCGGCTACGGATCCAGGGAGTTCGAGGTCACGGCCGACAGACTGGGCTGCTACCGCCCCGAGGACCACATCGACAACCCCAAGAACTACGCCGACAACATCGATGCCCGCCAGTACGACCGTCGCCTTAGAGGCCCCGTTGACGAGGGTGTTGAGCTTGCCATCGACGAGCGTACCGGTATGAAGAACTACATTGCGAACGAGCAGGCCGGCATCATGACCTCTGCCGCTCACGTCCGCAAGCTCTTCGCCACCTGCATCGAGCTCGCCCGAGGATACGGTCGCAACAAGAACGAGGCCGATCTCTACGAGGCGATGCGCCTGATGGGTACCGGTCTGCACTGCTTGGAAGGTACGATACTGGGCATCTATACCCTCAGCTGTAAGGTTACTAACGATTGCGGCTCGCAGACTTCTTCGCGCACAGCAACTACACCGAGCTTGCCCTCATCGAGATGGGCGAGCGCGACACATTCCCCCATGTCGGCAGAGACACCCGCATTAGACTTGAGGGCGCTAGAGACGAGGTCTACCCGATTGTCACTGGCACTTTCGGTGGTGTTGACTTCCTGCACTCCGTTACTGGCGAGGGTAGGTTTATCGGGATCCCATCTGCTGGGCCTGGCTAATTCCATCACAGTCTCTGACAAGCTCACCCAGAACGAGATTGAGGAGCTCGAGGGCACCCTTCAGGAGAGTAAGAACAACGACACCAGCATTCTGCGCAACTTGCTGGACATGATTCCCGATGGTATCTTCGGCGGTAAGCACCAGAGCAACCGGGTGGATGAGCTCCAGAGCAGTGCTGCCGAGTCGCAGCTCCAGAACATGCAGGTCTCGCCCAGAGACCCTGAGGAGTTCACCCAGTACATCCAGAACGTTTTCAAGCAGATCATGCCTGCCATTCAGTTCCACGACGAGATTCTGCAGGGCATCAGCGAGGCCATTGAGAAGATTCCCGTCCTCCCCAAGATTCTGGAGCAGCTTGAGGAGCAGCTCTCCAAGTTTGTCTTCTCTCTCATTGCCCCCTTCATCATCCCTGTCATCAACCAGATCCGCAACGAGCTGCGCACTGGTTCTGCCGAGATCATCGAGAGCAGTGAGAAGGAGCAGCACGTCGTCTTCGATGATGACCGCAGCACCGACCCCACTCACTCTATGCTGTCCAAGGACCACTTTACCAACGTAAGTAGCTACCTATGTTCCTCAGCGCTAAGAGGCATTTAAGCTGATCCACTTTCAGATTCTGAACGAGATTGCTGGCCGCTGCGCTGCTCTGACTGTGCAGTGGGTCGTGCCTCAGCTGATGGAGGCCATTGATGATGAGGGTGTTGATGTTAACCGCACCATCAACCGCATCATCTTCGGCGTCATGCACCACCCCGCTCAGCGCGATATGGGCGAGGATGGTGCGACCGAGGGACGTCAGAAGATTTTCCGGTTCGTCGAGGAGTGGTGGAACAACATGGATAGAAGCCAGCAGGATGACTACCGCCGCAAGTTGAGCCGTGAGGGCGTTCAGCGGGGAGAGAACCACAAGGAGGGCGAGCACGATACTGGCCACGGCCACGGCTGCAGTGGAAAGCTTCACATGCGCAAGCAGTTTGGCGAGCCCAAGAACTGGGAGGACAAGGTTGCCGACCAGGCTGCCGGCGCCCTTCTTGAGGGTGCTTCTGGCGCCATTGCCGGCCTGGTGCAGCAGCAAGCTGGCGTTAAGATCCCCCAGTACAAGCACCAGCAGGAGGAAGAGGAGTCTAGTGGTGGTGGAGGTGCTGGCGGACTCATCGGCTCTATCCTCGGCGGTGTTTTCAAGAAGGACGAGACCGAGTCTCGCCACAGCAGCCGTCGCGACGACGAGGGTAACTACACGCAGACTCAGACTGAGTATGGCCACCATGGCAACAAGTACGGCCAGGCTGAGTATAAGGAGACTCAGTACTCTGGCGGTGGAGGCCGCTCCGAGTACCGTCGCTACGAGCAGGAGGACACCCAAGGCGGACGTCAGGCCAGCGGCTACGAGTACCAAGAGACCACAGAGACTAGACCTTCCTATGGCGGTGGATACGAGCAGCGCACCGAGACTCACCGCTATGAGGGCAGCACTGGCGGCGGCTACGGCGGTGGAAACCGACGCGACGAGGACGAGGGAGGCTACGGCGGCCGTCGTCATGATGAGGGCGGATACGGAGGCGGTCGACGCGACGACGATGGCGGCTACGGTGGTGGCCGTCGCCACGAGGAAAGCAGCTACGGTCGTCAGGAGGAGAGCTACGGTGGAGGTGGAGGCTACGGCGGTGGTCGCCGCGAGGATGAGGGTGGCTACGGCGGTGGTCGTCGCCATGACGAGGGCGGCTATGGTGGTGGTGGCGGCGGCGGTTACGGTCGTCAGGAGGAAAGCTACGGCGGCGGCGGCGGTGGTGGCTACGGAGGCCGCCGCGATGATGAGGGCGGTTACGGACGCCAAGAAGGCGGCTACGGTGGTCGTCAGGAGGGTGGCTATGGCGGTCGAGAGGAGCACCACGGCCGACGCCGTGACGACGACGACGATGAGCGTCGTGAGGGCGGCGGTGGCTTCGGCGAGTTCATCGGCAAGGTTGCCGAGAGCTTCGGCGACAACAACAACCGCAGATGGTAGAACTGCTGCTGTTGAATCACCTAGACATGGGTTCACGCAGACCCGATGCTAGTTGCTTTTGGTTGTCGATATGGACTGGCTTTTAACTGGAGTAGGTGGGGGTGGTTGATGATACAGGTTAACGAAGCTCAATAACGAAAAGTCTTGATTTCAGATGATTACACTATCGTTTGATTTTGTAGCGACTTGAATATGCTTTTGATCATGGTCTCAGTGCAAGTGACATGCTGACGTCGTCTGAAGACTTGCCTCTCGTGCAACTCGGCGTCGTCTTTAACACCCGCTCATGTCATCTTTTCTTGTACTCATTCCCCTCGTCATGACGTTGTGCGCCCTACAAAACTGAGCTACCACACATTGCAGCGTTTTAAAGCCGTCATATCGCGGTGTGGAAATTTATAAACGTGGTCAGTGACAGAATAACTCATTTGAACATGGGACAACAACTTATGACGCCGGTCCTCAAAAGTTCCACTATCAGCGGGATATATAAAATCTTCTCAGCCATGTAAGAATTACCCGGCTGATCTCTTGCCCCATGGAGGTTTTTCTCTCGCAGCTCCGGATCCTACCTTACTCTGCTCTGCATCCCATCCACCCCTAGCGAACGTTGACGATTGCGGGGAAACCAACGCACCCATCGGCGCGACTGCCGTCGGAACATTTCTCCGTTTGGATGAATCGGCCCAGATCGCAAATTTGAGCTCACATGAGGGCGCGGAAGCGTGGTTTCTGCTAAATTGCCAGAACCACGGTCTTGTCTCCTGGGGTGCCGCCGCCCCTGGTTATATCGGTCTTGTATTAGTCGGTGGTGTGTCCCGCGTCTACGGACTGATTTTCGGCTCGATCGAAGCAGGTTTGGCGGACGGCACGAGGCAAGTCATTTTGAGCGTTGTTTGGTACCGGCAATATGGTGTCGGCTGGTCGGGCAGGTCTTCCCCGTCCTTTTCACTTTGAAAGCAACTTAGAAAGAGTATTTTGCGGTATGATATACCTAGGTCATGTGTAGTTTGTCCATGGTTTTGATATATTGCTCTCCCGCCTGTAATTATATAGCAAAACTCTCAATCCGACTGAAACCCTCTGGCAAGCCCAGGATATCTATATATATAACATACCCAAAACCTTCTTCAACACATCAACCGCAGAGAGCACATTCCCACAGAATATCAAACTTGCACCAGCCAGAGAAAGAAAAGATGCATCCCACGCAAGCCCTCGTCACGCTCCTCTCCCTGCTCCCCCTCGCCGCCTCCCAGGCCTCGGGCACCGGCTCCACGACGCGCTACTGGGACTGCTGCAAGCCGTCGTGCGCGTGGCCCGGGAAGGCCTCCCTCGCCGCCGGGCCCGTGGGCACGTGCGACCGCAACGACAACCGGCTCAACGACGGCGGCGCGACAAAGTCGGGCTGCGACGCGGGCGGGTCGGCGTACATGTGCAGCTCCAACTCGCCGTGGGCCGTCAGCGACAGCCTGGCGTACGGCTGGGCGGCGGTGCGGATCTCGGGCGGGACGGAGGCGTCGTGGTGCTGCGCGTGCTACGAGCTCACGTTCACGAGCGGGCCGGTGAGCGGGAAGAAGATGGTTGTGCAGGCCACGAATACTGGAGGCGATTTGGGGCAGAATCACTTTGATCTTGCTGTGAGTTAGATACTTTCTCTTCTTCTATGTGGGCTTCTTTCTCTCTCCTTGGGTGGATAAGGTTGGACGGGGCGGATCGGGACTGGGCCCGATGATCACCGTCCCGGCACCCCGATCCCCGGAACCCGGACAGATGCCCCACTATTACATCGGCTCGACGCAATTTGCGGAGCACTGCTAGAATACTAGTAGTACCGATCAGTCACTGACAGGTTACAGATCCCCGGCGGCGGCGTGGGACAGTTCAACGCATGCACCGATCAGTACGGAGCGCCGCCCAACGGGTGGGGCCAGCGATACGGGGGTGTCAGCTCCCGCTCCGAGTGCGACGGGTTCCCCGAGAAGCTCAAGGCCGGATGCTACTGGCGGTTCGATTGGTTCCAGGGTGCCGACAACCCGAGCGTGTCCTTCAAGGAGGTGTCGTGCCCGGCCGAGATCACGACCAAGAGCGGGTGCAGGCGGAACTAGATGCGCCTCGTCCTGCAGACCCTGCCTGGAATGATGAAGCCATGCGCTGTGGCGTGCTCCTTCCATCACGTTGATATCAAGGCCATAGGTAGTTGAATACAAGAAGTGTACAACGGGCACGTCAAGCCAAACTCCCAGAACTAGGCACCTGACTGCACTTGGTGCATGAACGTGCTTACTCCTACATCGCAAGGTGAGCTACGACTCCATAAGCAGAGCACAACCTCCTGTCCCAAGACTCAGGGCGAGATGGGATGGTGAAAGCGACTTGGCGTACAGAGTACACAACTCTGATGAGAACTGAGCGCCGCGGGGTGCCAAGCCGCAGCTGCAGTAGGTCGAATAGCTTCTTCAATTTCCATTGCTGACAGGGTTCGCTGGTACAGCTTGGCATCTCAAAAGCAGAGCTGCACTAGCCCGTTTAATACCCTCCGACATGACTGCCGTGAGCAGAATGGATATCAACGGTGGCTGTGGGCTGGGCAGTAGACGGGCAACCCGCTTCTTGTGAAGCTACAATACCCAGCAGCCCCCAAAGACGAGGGCAGCCAAGATAAAGCCAAGATGCTCGATGAAAGCGACATTGCACCCAAGGCCTTGTCGTTGGGCACTGCCCCAAGGGGGCAAATCACCTTTTGTCGCAGGCACGTCGCCAACGAGAGGCCGCGCGGTCTTTGGTGCAAGTGCTTGCCAACTCGCCAGAATGGTTTCCCTCTTTCGCAGGCGTATCTATGTGGCAGCCAACCGAGACGCGCCGGCGAATCAGACGTTTGAACTCACATGACGTAGAAGTGATGTTCGGGTTTGTGTGCCGCTTTAGACAAAGGGGGACGGGGCGCCAGGTCGCGGCCGGGAGCCTGTAAGATGCCGAAGGCAGCGTAGGCAGTGGAAGAAACGCAGGACAAGCGACGGCAAGCGGTAGACCGGCATCTTCGGCGCGTAGTGTCAATGCGGCTGGTCGGTATCCGTACAGAGCGAGCGATATCGATGATTGACCAGCCTCTGAAAATCTCCTCGAGACTAAATCAGTTTCGACAAGCTTCGCTATCTGCCAGGCTATGATTGAACGGCACATTTCCCAAAGAACTGACGGGAGCCGTTGCCCCTGTCCTGTCCTGTCCTGGTGGATCTAACCGGGCGAACAGCCAATGTTTCAATGACGTCTGCCCGGGCGTTGTGTCTGTGAGGGGTACCCTGCGCTCCTCTCATGTACTTGGTCGAGATTGAATCAAGACGCCAGAAACTACACAAGCGCTGTGACCTACAACTGCTGACAAGGCCTGCGGAAGGACAGTTGGTCGCTGACAGATTCCAGGTTAAGCACCACAAACGTCCGAAGATTGAGAGATTGCGAGACTTGTATGGGGATGCCAAGGCGCATTGGCGGTTAGCGATCGAAGCTAGAAGGGTGTACATTTGCTAGAAGCCTTTCCCGCGAATTGACTTGCAGCGGGACGTCTATCGTAGGATTCCTGGGCGCTGGCAATTGTCATCTTGTATTGTAACTTGTGTGTGGCACTGGCCAAAACCGGGACGTGGGACGCAGGCCACGCAAGATGGGTGCCCGATAGTCGATTGTCTATCAGAAGCGGTCTGGCGGCGCATGCACGTTGTTGCCGTTTAAACCGTCCGCGGCCTGCTTGTGCCGTTGGACTCTTGCGCCCACCCATTTTGATACTTGTAGCGACAACGATATCGAGGGCGGGCAAGCTAGTTATCTCAGGATGCGTGGTTCCATTGGTCGCATCGTACGGTACGATCCTCTCTCAAGGACGGGCAGCATCGAGTTTGCTGTATGACATGTCCCAAGGCTTGCAGATGCAACCACGCGTGGCATGAGATGGAAAATATGCAACCGAGGGCAGATGGGCTTGTGTCACTTGTGTGACGGTCTGCAAGGAGAGGGTCTATTGGGATAGAGAAGCACGCGAAGGGTGCCGTATTGCTGGGAACCCCGAGTGAGTGAATGCCGAGAGAACCGGTCGGACGTCGTCTAACTGTCATTAGACATCAGTCGGTGCATATCGAGTCTGGAACAGTCGGCACAAGTTGCCGTCTGGGAGGACCGGGTCCTTGATGAGACAGAAAGTTCAAATCTCATTGAGGGAGGGTTTTGAGACCGAGAGAGAGAGGAGAGCGGGAGGCAGACATTCTCCAGAGATCTGCAGACTGAGCTGGAGGCGGTCCTGACTGAGGTGTTCTACCTACCTACCTTAGTACAGAGTACTTTGTAGTTATTGACGGTAGGCAAGTGGTTTGGCTAGGTAGTGCGAGAAGACCGGGGACTGTTGGTGCCCGTCTCCGGACCCAGCGACGTGCCTCGAGGTGATGAGGCTAAGGTAGGGTCTTTTCCTCCGCGCTAAGACACTGAGGAGGTTCCCCCTTCCGCACCGAATGACCTGCTTGTTTAGCGGGATTGGCGAGACCTTGGGGCAGGCAGGTATTTGTGGCACATGGGGAGGTAGGCACGTAGGTAGGTAGGGAACGAGAGACAAAGACGGAGAAGCCGTTTCTTTTTTCACCTCAGCTTGGTCGTTGGCGAGGGCCAGAAGGTGACGTCTATTGAGCAAGACCTCGGAGCCGGCCTGGATGACCCGAGAGATCTCTGTGTAGCAATGTTTTTGGATGTAACGACCAGGAAGAGGAGAGGACCGGGGCGACGGGAGACGGGGCAGTTCGATTTAGCAGAAAGATCAGACAGACAAGCTTCGAGGCAACAAAAAGCTTAGCGACGAGAGCGAAGTTCCATTGACGTCCGATTCGCCGGGCGTCGGGTGTCGGGCGAGTGCATGATGAGGCAGCCAGCAAGCAGCGAGGGAGATGAGCGGGCATGAGGTACACCTCAGTGGAAAGCTTTGTTGGAGGGGTTGTGCATGTCGAGACAAACAACAACGGCAAGAGCGGCAACTTCAGTGGCTGTTTGGCAGACGAGAACGGAGGGTTGGGTCGAGGTTTTAGGGAGGTTTAGGGCGTGCCGCTGCCGTTTTGGTGGTTGGAGTGTTGGTTTCTGGTGGTGCCGCCCGTGTGCCGTGGCTGCCGCTGGCATTCAAATGTCGGTTGGTCGGCTCTGAGTCTGCAGCCTGCAGCAGCATCGCGCTTCTTTTTCTACGGGCTGCTCCTTGCCCGGCACACAATACGCGGACGGGGTACGAGTATCCTCTGTTAGCGGAGACGGTCAGTCGGGTGCCACACTGGGCGTACGCAGCATGGGGGCCTTAACTCCGCTACCTGCGTCGACGCGGATGAGCGGCTTCTCACTGGCTACCGGAGAACTCTCACGGCTCCATCGGACCCCACCCACCATCTTCTCAGTCCGACAGTTGCACCCTCGCACACTCGCACTCATACCTACTCTCGTACCTCCCCTTCTGCGCAGCACCCAGCCGTGACCCAGTCCACTGTCCAGTGCTCAGCGTCGACAGGTGGACCTGCCTATCCGTTCCTGGTAACAGCAGGTACTCGGTGTGTCAGTGGAGAGTGCGAGAGTCAGGAACCAGACTGAGGGAGATGCGGATGTAACGAGCCGCGCAAGATGCCCGCAGGAATGAAGATCAAGCTGCATGCTGTCGGAGAAACATGTTGAGAGAGATGGCCGACGAGACCTGGACATGGAAATGCATCCAAAAATCAACGAAGCGGCATGAACGGGAACGATGACATGGAAGGACGACAAAACAAAAAGACCAGACTGGCTGCCTATGGAGGTCAACGACGAGGACAAGGCAAGGAAGGGAGGCTGTGTGGGTGGTGCGGTGCGGTGCGCCTGTCCTGTCCTTTCGCTC